>JABFER010000012.1:0-194006 GCA_013618295.1 Fusarium armeniacum | reverse complement strand
GGTGGACGGGAAGAACGGGGGGGTCAGAGCCTGAAAGGAAGGAGGAGTGACTGGGGTCCAGGTCCAGTATGAAAAAAAGACCAAAGCCAAGCAACCAAGCCTAGGCCAAGAAGAGTGAATGAATCCAAGGAGCTGGATGGGATGAGATGGATTGGACAAGGTCAAGGTTGAGATCAAGGCCAAGTTAAGTTAAGGTCAAGGTCAACGATGGACGGCAAGCCTCAAAACCATACCATACAAAAAACAAAAACGCCCCCTTAGTGTTTCCCCTCTCGTGTCCTACGGTAGGTACGCTGCGATATGATATCTCGGCTTTCCCCCTCTCGTGCCGACAGGAAAGGGTACGGTGCAACACTTGGGTTGGCCGAATGTAACACGTTATTGGATGAATACTCTGCTGTACCGTCTTTCCGGTCTCGTCAAGTTTTGGGTGTTGTTGATTGTGGTTGTAACTTGTAAGTTAATTTGTGATTGCAGTTGCAACGCCGTATGGAGGAGAACTTGGAGGGACGATGTTTTCGGCAAACGACTCCGAACCGAACCGTGAATATAAATATTGTGTTTTCGATTCCTCAAAAATTCCAACCAAGACCTTGGTCAATAAAGTCCAGATCTTTTATTTGTCGTCTATCAATTCAACCGGTAAATATCACTTTTGCCCTTGCAATCTGTGGCCGAATATGGGTGGATGGGAAACGAGGATGTGGAAGAGGAGAAAACTAGACAGGCAGGTACCCAGAGAGGAAGTGCGGAATTACATAGGTACGAGCGAGGAGGGGTTTTGCTCCGGGCATGGAGGAGGAGAGGAGAGGAGAGAATGGGGAAAACACGATACATAGATGGATGGGTTGGCGCGTGTCAGATTTTGCGGTCTAAGTCATCGGCTTAACACCCGAGGAACTGGCGCTGATACCGGATCTACAAAAGATGGAGTAGACGTAGATGTGGGTTTATGACGAGATGGCACATTTGCAAGATCTCAAGTATCGAGGTAATGCCTCCCACTGTAGGAATGTAGCAGTAGATAAGGTACGGGGTATGCTGACCTGGAATCACAGGTAGTATTCAGTGACCGACTCTGCTGTGATAAACAGGTGTCAATGGGTCTAGACTCATGTCAGGTCAATCAAAGGGCTCGCCGCAAAGGTCTGTCAGCGACTCAACTGGGCGGCCGGCGGAGTGCACCGAGGCAGGTGTAGCCCGTAGAACAGCTTCAGGCATGCCACGTCGATACGCCGAGAGAGGAGAGGAGAGGGACAGAAAGAGCCGAGCCAGACGGGGATGCAGGGGTGTAAGTATTAAAAAAGAGAAACAGACGTGGCGAAAGAGTCCAGTCAAAGCCACGTCCACGTCCAAGTCCAGTCCAGGGAAAGAGGGGAAGAGAGGAGACATGGAAACCCAGCAGGAATGGTGTGGCAAGGTTCCCGTACAGCCAGTCGGTCCCCTAACAAACTCACTGTAAGTCGTTCGGAGACTGCTGAGAATAAACACAGACTCGGGTCCATTACTGCGACCTGGGAAGTCGGACAAGGTTATGACGGCGTAGCGCGGGCGCAAGGGCCAGGGCGGGGAAATTGGAGGTGATAAGCTACAGTACTAGGAGGTACTTACTTGGATTAGATGCCCGGTGCTTCCATTACCTTAACGTAACTTAGTGTTCCTGATGGTGCCAAGCCTAGTTGACAGATTCAACGAAATAGAAACAGAATGGGTAAGATTTGGCCGAGATCGGTAGCAAGGCAGTTAGGGTATCCGGAATTGTAGTGCTGAAGATAGACTCAATCATCCTTCCATATCAGATTCAAGGTATCTTGTACGTAAGTGATTAAGAACTCGACACTATCCAAGCGAGAACAAAGTGTGGGGAGTGTGGGTGGGCAAACTAACCCGACTACATCAATCTGGGGGAATGGATCTCTCTTTGGGAGCCACTGATTCCGCCCAAACAAGCAAGCCACAAATGCGGAATTCAAAAATGACAGGGACAGCTGCAAGAGAAAAGATTGAAAATGTAATAAAAAGATGTAGCATATACCCAAGATTTGATCAATTATCAATGTTACAAACACGACGGACTGTAGCCTATCATACCGCTGCGATAGATTAGCACTCAAACATTCCATTCTAGGGGCACGGAATACACGGGATGCTTGCCGTCCCTACCTACCTACCTAGGTAACTTTTGAGCCCGTACTGTACGTCAACAGTCCACGGGTCAGCGCAAGGCAACAAGGCACTGGCACTGTTAGCTTGGGGAGAAACAGAGAAATGGTAGGGCCAAGCTCAAGCTCATACCAGTAAAGGTACAGCCTTATTCTTGTTCTTGTTCCTGTTAGTTAAAATAACCTCAACCCAGGCCCAGCCCAGCCCAGCCCAGTCAAGGCCGCGACGCCTTGGGGGGCGTGCAGTAGTTGAGGCCTATAACGTATTAGGTACTTACTAAGGTAGGTAGGTAGCCTTCGTCATACTATTATCCATTGTAACAGCTCTGCACAGGTAGCCAAGTAAACTCTCGCCCGGTCACAATTGCTAAGCCACTCTGGGCATGTGTCAGAGTGAGTCGTGTCGGAAGACACAAGTTGTTGTTTGTAAGCCACAATGATCATTGACAACGAAGGCACATGTTAAAAGCAACAAGCAATCAAGTTGGTGGGATGGGAATAGTCAATCGCAAGCAGTTGATGATCGATCTCAGCTCTCAAGCTGCAATCGTGATCGTGATGGATCCAATGACGAGAACAAGAACATGATATAAATATTTGCAGTAGGTAAGTATGTACGAATGCTGCAAGCAGAAGCCCTTTTGTTAGAGAAATCCCGTTCCGCTTCCCCTTCCCCCAGCATCTTTCAGGGCATTCCAACAATAACGAATATCCGCGGCTACTACCCGAGCGATGGAACCCAAGTACCGTAAAGTACATGCGGGGGGAGCTTAGCCTGCCCCCCATGGGGATTGGAGACCGCTAGGGCGACCAGACTTAGACTTGTCCACCCGACCTTGTCTGTCGTCTCTGTTTCTGACAAGCAGAAAATACTTTTCCGAACCAATCACGACAATTTCCATGCATCTCAACCCCCCGAGTCTACCTGGTTACGGCAGGTAAATGGTTGTTTACAGTTACCAAAGTAGGTGTCGCTTTTCGCCGACACTGAGTGAGCACTTGGCACTACAGTGGTTACCAAGCAAGAGCTGAACATTTACGGAATCAGCGTGTTTTTAGCGAAAATGTTGGTTTCCCAACTATCGGGCTTCAGTATTGACGTCCAAGTTTTAGCAGTGGCATTTGGAGACCGGATCCTCATCGGTCGATCCCCGGGTATCATACCGTGTTAGTCAATTACAGGCTGGTCTGCGGTTGCCCTCACCTCGCTCATGTCGTACACAACCGGAAGGTACAAATGATGAAACACATTATTGAAAAAGTGCCTTCCTTTTTCTTTGAGATGCCTTCAGTTGCAATTTTTTCTTTTTTCACACACGTGATATCTTTTGGTTCAATTCTCGACAAATCACAACCTTTTCGCATCCAATCAAAGCTACTCCTCTTTTCCTCCTCACTACCGCCCTTTGCGCCGTTACTTGGAGAATTAAAACGCACGAGACAACTTTTCCAAAATGAAAATCGCTTCTGTTTTAGGGTGTGAAGCGGAGACGAGGCCGGTGCGGAGCAAAGGAAGAGAGCAACACCAGGAATAATAGTTCCTCGTTTATCTTTTGTTTTTCTCGTTCTCTCTCCCCTACGACCCTACGACGCAGTCGCGTAATATCACGTACCCATGCCATGCTACGCTCACCGAGACATACTGTGTCATGTTACAACCACGGCTTGCTGCTGATCTTTTCGAAACAATCAGGCATAGCCAAGGCAAAACTGAGACTCCAAAAAAGCAACGAGATGACCGGAACAACTGCTTAGTTGCCCCCAAACTCTGTTCTCTCAAGTGGTGGGATCGGGTAGATCACACCGGCGGACAAGCACTTGGGGGCTGTGATATGTATCGGAGACGATGACCAAGTCTGTTATCTGCTTTCCCAATGTGATACCTCCCGAGTGTCAAGTTGCACAGATTACAGCACATTCGGTGTATCTTAACAGAAGCTTGACAGCCGTGGCTACCATTCTCATTCTTTTTTCCTACCTCCACCGCTGTACTCCCCTCCATGCAACTGCAACACACCCGTGCAGCTACAACACCATCACAAATCACGGTGGTGATCAGCCTCTGTGCCAAGGTCCAGGGTCCTTGTTCATGAGTAACGTGTTGGGGGTCTCCGCCCACAACTTTGTTGAATCAATCAATTTCTGGGAGACTTTCATTGGACGACTAACAACAGCCAGCCTTGTCTTTGTCAAACACTCCTACAGAGGACACCAGCCTGAATAACTCACGTCTGACTTGGTTAGTGAACAACCAATTCACTCGAATTGGGGAACCGATGAACCAGGTTTCCGCAGATGAGCTTACGATTAGCCACTTTCAGAAGCCATCTCGGCCATTATTACCAAGTACGGGTTACAAATGTGCACTGTCGATGGTAATTTTATACAGAAGGATGCTGTTAGTATTTGCTAATTCTTTCAATACCCAGGCCTAGTGTTGTTTTAGCTCAGACAAGCGAGTTCTGGGGACTTATGGAGGTGCGGGGACTGGTGGTCGGTGCGTGTGGGGTAGTCTAGATTTAGGATCTTGATCCAGACGCGACTGAGACAAGAACCTCTCTACTCTGTACTGCGGTACACATTCACTCTTGCTTGGTCTCTTCCCGAGCTGTGCATTGAAACATGAGCTCATGGATGCTTACCCTGTCCTGTCTACTGCACTATGCCGCCGCCACTATGCAGGTATTTGCTCTGCCTGCTGCCCCCTGAAGGTGCAGACCGCCAGATGATGGGTGATGGATAATGGCACTCAATCGTCGGGATTTGCCCCCGCGTGAGGCTTCATTTCCCCGTGGGGTTTTCTATCATAAACCGTGTATAAGCCGAGCCCACCCTTTTTCTTCTTTCCGCCGGGATGTTACCGAATCCACTGGAAGAAAGTTTGTCGATGACTCCGAGCTGCAGTACGCTGTATCATTTGTTGACCTGATCAAGTTAAAACTTCTACAGACTGCTTGACTCGCATCTGCACGAGATACCATGCCTTTCGAGTTGGGACGTCCGGGCAGCTAGTTACACTCACGACACCGCCTTGCCCTGGGACGGCAATATTTAGGTTCAGCCTACTCAACATTTTACGTGCCGGAAACTCGGAATCCCCAAATGATCCGACATACCTTTTGCATCCGGGGTAATTAAGATGCGGGGTCGGGTCAGAAGCCATATAACATGGCCCATCACAAGATGGTCATCGGGAGATCGGATATTACCCTTGAATTCTCATATTACCCTATGTTGTGTCTACAGTTCGAGTTAAAACTACTCAGATTCAGTTCACGTTTTGATACATCACAGTGACACGGGTTGTTCGAGGTAGCTCAAATCATATCTAGGCGTGTTATGGCCGTGATACAAGAACATATTCAGAATGTCTGATACTGATCCAAGACACCAACGATAATCATATTGGCTAGCACCGGTATGCAGTTCATGTCTTGGTCAGAATGACTGCTTTTGTCAAACATGCATTGGCTATCTACAAAGGTCTTTGGTTGTAGGGCCAGTGCCCAAGTACAAATCGTAGCCACTTAGCATCCCTTGCCGAATAAGCCCCTCGTGTCTTCTTATAATATGAGGCCCGCCTTGACGAGCGAGCATCAAAGCCAGGTATGACATCAAATCAACTTCTTGGTGTCTCACCTCGCTCTTCCCCAGCCCTTCAGCCTTGGAGTGAGTAACCGACTTGACCGCTTTCGCTGCCAAGGCGAATTAGACGCTGTCTCATCTCGTCGGCTCTTCGTCTATCATCTTCCAGGAGTGGCTGAAAATCACACTTGTCGACCCAGCTACCAACTCCGTGTTGTAAGACGTTTCTCGCTCGGAGACTGTTGCCCTGTATGTGGCCGACTGAACCGTGCAGCGTCATTCGCTCCTTTCTGCTATTGTAGGCGCCACGATGCAGAATGTTATTGTTGTAAAATACAATGTCACCTGGCTCTAGCTTGACAATGAGCTGGTTGGGCAACGATTTGGCAAAGGGGTCAGCGTCTCGCTCAGTCGAGGTCCTTGCGCGCTTATGTGAACCAGGCACCACTATGAGAGAATCATCCTCCCACAAGACAAAATTATACTGAGCATGGTATGCATGCTTTCCAAGACGCTCCATCTCTTCCTCTTGACTAGCCTCAGCGGGGATATCGTCGCGATGCCATCTCAACTCAAAGTCTTTTTCTGGCCTAACAAGCATATTGAATAGCTCCATCACGAGATGCTCGTCCTGGCACTGCAGCAACTGCTTTACGATACCCAAGATGGTCTCAGAGAAGTAAAGCTCGGTGAAAAGCTCGTGGCCTGGAAGTTCAGGGTTCATGAGATGCTGCACGCCCCATATTCCGTGCTCGCGCGCTTGGCTCGCGTCCCACGGGGGGAATTGCTTGGGGACCGTACGTACAAACGGCCATTGTCCATCGCGGGCCAGCTGGGTCGCTTTTGAGCTAACCTCACGCAACGCTTCGAGTTTATCACTGTCCACGATCGACTTGATGACGACAAAGCCATCTCTGTCGAGGTCTTGGAGGTACTGCGAAGTCGGCATGGTATGATGTGATATTGCACCCGTCCGTCGTCTATTGCGGCTTACGGTAATGCGGTGCGGCGCGGAACGATGAGCTAGCCGGTGGACCGCCGGTAAAATTGGGCAGAATTCCGCAACCCCTCTCTCGAGCTACTTGTGCTAAGCAAGCACGCTTGGGGGGCGATGCAAGGCTTGTGACGACTCTTTCGGCCAGGTCAGGCAGCGTAGTAGGCGTTGGAGATGCTTCGGGGTATCTCGAGACGAAGCGAGACTTGGCGCGGATATGTGCAGAAAAGGGTTTCAGTGTTGTTAAACGGTTGCAGGTAATAAGGAAGGTCATTCTTTCTTTCGTGCCACGAGCCCTCTTTATCAAACGCATGTGGGGAATTCCACTACTGTACGGCCGGCTCGTTGCATCTACGATGCTGGTCCAAGTAACGTAACAGTTGAGAAGATCAATTCGTAGTCAAACGCCTCGCATGTATTGAGATTCACGCCAGTATCAACTTTTGTTGTCATAATCGTCATTCATTATACCGATTCCCAAGTCTCACTATCCCCATACCAAAAGCCATTTTATCTATTTGCCATCTTGCCCATTCATCATAATCCCTCAGCTGCACGCCTCAGTAGACCACCGCACAGCAAATCCCTTGACAGTCTTCTGAACATCCAAGTCGCCAGGGTCGTTCTCAAATAGCGGCTTGTCGAGTCTTCGCTCAGCAATCTGCTCTACCTCAAAGCCTTGCTCGCGCGCAATATCAAAGAAGCCCATGTCGAGCTCCTTCTTCCACGGCCGGTAAGAGGTGAAGAATACGTAGGCGACGCTCTCACGCGTGACTTTGAGCGTCTCCTTGATCGTCTTGACCATGTTACCGTGCTCACTGTGTCGGAACAGGAGATCAGCTAGGATGAGAACATCGAAGCGTTCTTTGTGAGAGTCGTCGTTTAGGTTCAGACGAGCCAACAGCGGGACCGAGTCAGCGCCCCAAACGAAGCCCATAGCATCGACGGTGTTTGCGATGCGGCCACGAGGCTCGACAGTCTCGTCACACTCGTCAACATTCTTCTGCATGATCCTGATGATATCAGGATCCGGATAATCGGTCACGACGACCTTGCGCGCACCAAGGATAGCAGCAACAAGACTAGGAAGACCAGCGGCAGCACCGAGTTCGAGAACCGTCTTGTCCTTCACCCGTGAGGGATCCTCCTCGAAGAAATCAGCAATCATCTTTGCGCCGTTCCACAGATGATGAGCCTCAGTAGGGCTGGCGCCAACGAGATGCAATGTTATGGGCTTGCCGCTCTGCATAGTAAAGACCTGGGATGTAGGCGGGGGCGTAGGTGGGCAGTAATCCTCTGGGTCGTCCATGAGGTCGCCGAAGCCGTAGTCTACTTCTCCAGACATTGTAATAAGCGATAGTGGTGATTTAAAGGTGAGTGAGTATAGACCAAAAATGTGAGTTTTGGAGTAAGATTCTGGCGATCCGGTGCAGGCAGTCAAGATGTTCCGTAGGCTGTATGAAGCTGGTCTTGGAACTTTGATCTCTTTTTCTGGTATTTTCTCTAATTCGCTTCAAATCCCAGCTTCTAGAGACAAAGTGCCGTCAGTCGATATTGTTGAATGTCGTGGAAAAAAGAGTTTTGATCTTAGTGGTGGGCCAAATGTGCGCTCACAGTGCGTGAAAAATCCACCTCTTTCTTTAAAGCCATTATATGCGATAAGTACGCCAACAATAGCAATATACACGAATAGAAAATGCGCCCATTACCACAACTCACAACCCCTGAGAGAGAAAGAGAAGATTAGAGTATTCTCTACCCGAATCGCTGTCGCGCCAACTCTCTCAGCATACTCACAGTGCCCTCCTCTCTCTCCATGTAGGCCCTCTTCCTCTCCTCCATCTCCTCCCGCTTGGCTCTGTCGATCTCTTCTCTGCGAATCTCTCTTTCCGTCTTGCGTCGCTGCTCCCTCTCTTTGGCCTTTTTGTACTCGTCTAGCGAATCTCCACCGCCCATGAGCTCCTTCTCGTCGGTAACCTCCATAGCGCCTGGGCTCTTGTCACGGAACGAGCGCATCTTGTCTGCAACAGCTGCTTTCTTTTCGAGCATACGCTCGCGGGTCCCGGCTTCAGCACGAGGAACTAACTCGTCGAGGCGTTCTTTCTGCAGATTCCTGTCGGCCTTGCGTGCGTTGCGGATGTCTTCGATGGATGCCTGTTTGTCTTCCTCGGCGAGCTCAGCACGTAAAGATAAATCTTGAAGCGTAGGGATGCCTGGACCGGAGCGTCGTGCGCGATCTGATCCTGGGAGGGGAGGTCCATAGTCATCATCCTCATCTTCACTGCCTTGGTTCCTCGTGTCTTTGACGGGCTCCTCTCTTTCTTCCTTGTGCACTGAAGCACGTCTTGGTTGAGATGTAGGTGGATTGGCAGCGGTAATCCGAGCAAAAGTCTCAGGGTCGTACCATCCTTCTGCAAGTTCATTGCGATTCCATTTCCCAACAAAACTCTTCCATCGCCCCTTGACCTCACGGTCATCCATTTTGGTCATGTCCTTTTGCTTCTGGACGCTGAGATACTCGCCAAGAAGTGATTCGAAGGCATTCAAATCTGCTTTTGACAAGGGTCGGGCATCAAACGGAAGCTTGACTGCGACTTCCGTTTTGCGACTTGCATGATCCCGATGTTTGTGAGATGAGCGGTGATGATGACGGGTATCATGATGCCTGGATGATGAATGGCGATGACTTGGCTCAGTCAAACGTCCTTCATTTCGAGATGATGATGATGTTTTTGATCGCTCATGGGCCGGTGATCTTGAGCGTGAGCGCGGGCTGACTTTATGAGTGTCGCGATCGTGGCTCCGTCTGTTGTGAGAGCCATAGTCCCGGCGCGGTGATCTTTCGCGGACCCTATCACGATTCCCCATTTTGATTCTGTTAGGTTAGGGTGAGCGATTTGGATACTGAGACATGTGGTTCAAATTTTATGAACCAATATCAAAACATGTAGTTAAAACAAGTTCAAAGCTCTTAAAAGAGATGAGATTTTGAGATCAAGGGATGGCACAGTGCGCCCCGCTTTTCTCTGCCGTTACGCTACTAGTAGCCTCATTGTCTTAGTATATTTGAGGTGTGTTTTAGACATCAAATCTTCTAACGTTTTTCCAACTACGCGGACAGGGAGGGAAAATGAACTTCATCTTACATGAATAATTCTTCAGTAACGGATCCGTTCATCAAGGTATCAGGAACATTGCCTGTTTGGAGCAGAAGAGACCAAACAGGTAGGTCAGTTTATGCTACTTAGGTTAGACCTTTTATGTAGGCAGTTTATTTTTGCATCCTAAATCTTAGACGCCAACTTTCTGGAACAGTAGGTATTCTACCATAGTATATTTCATGCTTTTCGCTATAGTGTTCTTGATCGCTCAGCGACCTTGGCATTCCGCTTATGCTCACAAAAGGGTATATCATCCTCCAATCTGACGAACTCCTCTAAGTCGTAATAGATTCCTTCGTGGGTTCTATTCGCGATGTTGTTGTATTTAGTAAGAGCATCAAAAAATTAGCTCTCAGATCATACGGTTCCCGCGTAAATGCCTTCTAGGCCTGGCCCTCTGTTTCCGCTGCTCCCTCATTGTTGCCATGAATGACACATCCTAGGCATTGGCAGTCATCTCCGCATGGACAACTCGCTTCCTCACCCGCACAGGAGTCTCCAAATGGATAGCTGACAAAGAAGAAGTCATTAGCCGACAATGCCTGCTCTTCACTGATACCGGAGGCTGCTTCGGAAGGAGTCTGTGGGGCGACTGGCGACACGGTGCCTTCAGCGGAACCGATAGAGGGTGCAACCGCTGTGTTTGCGTTCATGCTGTGGCCGTTTGTTGCTGGTATCTCGCCGCCATTAACATGTCCGTTGCTGTGCCCATTGGCATGGGTGTAACCCGTATCCATCATGCTCTGCCAAGCCGATTTCACATAGTTCTGCGTCGCCTCGTTATACGGATGAGCTGCACAGCCCACGCACTCACACGAGGCACCACAACTGCATTGATGAGAAGTGCCCGCAGCTGGGTGTGGGGTTTGGAATGGAGTTGCACCAGGCATGCCATAGGGTGACGGCATGCCTCCTTGGCTAGCAAACGTCATCGTGGCCATGACTTGTCTCCATTGTTCCGGTTGAAGAGGCTGTAAATACGATCCATACTGGGGTGGATAGGTGAATACTGTTGGTTGAGGATAATAGGCATACATGCCATTAGGCATCATGACGGGTGCCGGAAAAGGCATCATCATACTATTGGGCGTAGGTAGGTCGCCAGGTGGGATAGTATCAGTCTTTTGGTCAGTCTTGGGTGAATCATTCTTCGATGAACAGCAACTCTTTTTGGGTTTTGGAGGACTCGGTACAGACGCGAGTGTAATAGGAGTAGACACTATGTTGCGGGCATTCCCTCCTCCACAACAAGAGCCGGCTTTGGGTGCAGGCTGGCTGGTTTCTTCCAGAACTTGCGTACTTGTCATTGAGCCTGCGTGGTTGGCCACTGTCGTTTTCGAGCTCACCGGGCTCAGAATAGGGGTTTGAACGTGTTGGAACATAGGATACATGACAGGACCAAAAGGGCTTTCTGCAGGAGTCATGCCCATGCTCCCGTACGGATTCATATCAGGAAGGGGTGTAGTAGACTTTGGGGAGGCGTCCTCGAAAGAAGGTAGAATATTGAGCATTTTAGGATCCATCCGCTGCAAAGCCGTCGGGTCAACCGATTCCCTTCGACTCGAGTTGCTCCCCTTGGAACTTGTCTTTTGAACCCGATATCCAGAGCCCGGGGTCTTGCTAACAGGGCTTTGGGGTGCAGAGCTGTTTGCACTGTCGCCATTCTCGGGATTAAGCGTTGGTGATTCGGCGCTTTTGTTAGGACCACAATGGCAGGCTTGTTTCTTGGGTATGGCAGCCGTTACCCTTCCGCAAGAACATGGGCGTGAGGCCGGATGGGGACAGCTGCTGAGAGGTCTGCCCGGCTTTCTGACGGGCACCATTAGTCGCTCGTTGGCGTGTGTACACTTGGTAGAGCGATGGCCCCGAATGCAAGGCTCGCTACGAGGTCAAAAGTTAGTCAAGTCTACTAAGTCCTGCGGGTACCGAGCAGGCCAGGCCAGGCCAAACGACAACGTACCAGGCCATTTTTATTCCATTGATGAGAGGCATGGCGAGGAGGTCGTCTGGGACGTATTGTGTACAACGGAGGACAGAGGTGGAACAAGACGGATGGGTTGTAAGGATTGTGGCCGGCGCAAAGCCGCAACAGGAGCGAGCCTACAACGAGAGCGCGATTTCCGCTAATTTCGACATGGAAATGGGAGGATCCGTATGAAGCGACGCAAATTACTCGGTGATAATCAATGCTCGGAATGTTTGCGCAATGAGCGAGGGGCTACAAAAGATGAGGTTTGCGTCGGCTGTAGCGCAAGTCGTCGATCTCGGTGTGGGGGTTCGTTATTCGATACAATACTGTCGTACTTGAGCCCGATGGTATACGGGATAATCAGGCGCGTGTGCGGTCTTGTAGGAGAGACTGATTGAAGCCCGATATGGTTTCCGTTGGCGTTGTGTTGAAAGTAGAAGGTGAAACAAAGCCAACAGAGGAAGTGCGATCTTGAACCAGGCCTAGACTTGTCTTGTTATTCAGGGACCCAGCGTCTGCCGCTCCCTTGTCAGCAGCAGGAGCGAACAGCGGGTATCTACCTGCAAAGGTGCACAATCCCCCCCACCATGCGGGGGCTGCAGCGGCCAAGCTAGCCCAGCAGGAAGCGCTCCAAAGGGTGTCTAATCCTAGCGAGGCACTTGATTAGCAAGATCATTGCGACGCTAGCGACAAGCCAAACTTGAGGTGCATCTAAAATATCACTTGATGTCCTGTCCTGTCAGGTCATGTCGGGATCTTGTCGGTTGGTGATATTTAGGAATAGACATGTACAAAACTTGCACGTATTAGACAAATAAGCAAAAACGAAAGAGGTATATAGACTACGAGTCTTTGACGGATAATCTTCAACGTCTTTGAAATGAAGCAAAGCATCATTTCATTTCCATGACAACAGCAATTCCAAAAGCCAAGGCCGAATTCATCCTGCAGCCCCGTTCCTTACAGAGACGATGAACCCATCCATATTCCGGCCGCCGATACGGAGCAGTGCATTTGATCGGCCGAAGCCGATGATTTACCTCCGTTCGACGGCCGATACTGCATCGAGTATGATACCCAGCAATTGTACACCAATACAAGATAAAATATAATTAAAAATCCCAGACCATTAGATAGGCTCAGATGCTTAAAACCTCCTCTTCAACGCAATTCTTTAACCTTCTTGCCGCTTTTCTCTTACCTCTCCACTACTTTATGCTCGCTCCATCAGCCAACCTGGCCAGTGAGCAAGTTTCCATTGGCTCACAGGCCCCGGCCACTTCAACACCATCATAGCTCATGCACAAGTCTCTTTGCCCTTTTTTTTCTCTTCCTTCTCATCTTGTCTTTGCCTCATGCACACCAAGATAATCCCATTCGTATTATTATTCTCCGTGACGTAACATCATACCAAGTCATATAACTTACAAGTCGTGAAAGGCACGGGCCGCTGGTTCAGCTTATGCGCGACTCTAAGCGTCACAGGCCTTAAACCAACCAAGATACAGTGATTACGAGACTTTGACTATTTCCATAGAACCATGTCCTGTTCACAATAGCGTTACATTGTCTCTCTGTTCTAGGCTCATCTCCCGTGAGATCCTCGTCTAGTTTCTTGCCACAGCTTCCCCTAGTTGCTCAGCAAGCACGTCTCTTGATATTCAGGCTTTGATATTGGATCTTTTCAGTGTGATCTTCAAAGACTTGGTGTCACACAGCAACTCACGACCCATCCGATTCCTTGGTCCGGTCTTGGTCTTTGCCTTGGTCTTGGCTTTGGTCTTGCGCCGTTGAATTGCGCCATCTTGCAGATTGAAACGGTTACGCTTAATTCATTAACTGGTATCCTCGAGCTTCGCCTATCGTTCGTTATGCGTCCTTTTCCTTATCCGAGTCGTCAGAATCCGCAAACATATCCACCGCTCGCATCCGCCTTCTAGGCGGTCCGGCTCTGGACGCCTGTTCTGAGTCATTGTTTCCGCTCTCAGTGGGGGGCTGTTCTGAAGGTGCTGGTGGCGGTTCACTTCCCACAGCCTCATCCTCGTCCATTGGTTCGCCAACCACATCGTCCTCTTCAATAGGCTCGCCTTCGATATCATCCTCATCAATAGGTTCTCCTTCAACATCGTCCTCTTCCACTGGCTCCCCTATAATATCATCTTCGTCGATCGCCTCGCCCGGCACGTCGTCGTCCTCTTCTTCAACCGCAGTTGAGACTGGCAGTATCCGCGATTGTGCATCTTCTACTGTCTTCCATTTACCCTTCCTCTCTTCGTTACTCTCTTTTTCGGTTACAGTCGATGATGGGGGGTTTTCGAAGGTCCGAACAAATAGCTCATGGCTCTCGGCTGGGAAGACACACCATCCCTCCCAGAGATTAAGCACAAGGTGAATGCTACGCTTCCATTTTTCGGCGCGTAGACGACCCCATTTAAGTCTATCAGCCATGAGACCTAGTGTTTCAAAGGTCTTGCGATCCTTTAACGATGTCTCGAATAGTTGCCTGAATCGCCAGGCATGTCGCACGCCGCTTGTCGATGAGGAAGACAGTATGTCACTTACGACATATAGGCCTACTAGGCTAGCAGCACTGATATCGACGCCCTCGTCCCTCGATGCCTCTTCCTGCGCGCCTGATGGTAGATCTTTGGTCTCTGGTTTCTTCTCGGGGTTTGCGCCGGTAAGAGCAATTGGCTTCTCCACGTTGAATGTGATCATGCCTACCACCTCGTCGACTCCACGGCTTGCATGAGCGATCGCAAAGCTTGTGATCCTTGCGACGTCGCCCTTTCTCAACCTTGACATCGATGTTGGCAGTCGTGCCAGTAAATGCGTAAGCTTGGCCTTGTCCAATGGGTTGAGGAATGTTTTCTCGGACTCAGGGTCCGCAATTTCCCGCTTGTTCTCGTCATCGAAATCCTCCTCGTCTGATGAGTTGTACTCTGAGTCCGATACGAACTCATCGAGTTTGGTTGTGTACTCGAATTTGAGGTTCCTCTCCGGAGCCTTCCACGCATGCGAACCGTCGAAAAGGGGGACGTATTTGCCCTTCTGTCGTGATTGTTGTGAACCTGTGATAATCTCCCATAACCTCCATCGATACCATATACCGCCTTGACTCCTTGCGTCCCATATCCACGCCCACTTCTCTTCCCTCTGAATCTCAGGTCGTGACATTAGCAGTGCCTCGAACTCTGGGCCGTGTTCAAGAACTCCTTCAATGACCTTGCTGATCAATTGAATGGTTCTGACGTCTGATGGCGGTTTTACTGGCACGTGTAACAAACTAGACCGGTTGACGCCGGCACCGGGAGGACCATATGAGGTAGGAGGCGCGAATCCTTTGTGAAAACCGTGCTGTGCTGGTGCATTTTGTGGTCCTGATGGCTGTTCGACAGGCTTCGCTCCAAAGGGATGGGATGCTGAGTTGGAACCAATGACTGGCAGCGCTATCGAGCTTGAAACAGCTGAGGAAAGATGTCTATGGAGGGATAAATAGTAGCCATAGCCCAGATACCGGTTCTGCAGCGCGTTGACGGCTGCCTCAATCTCGTTCGCGGGTGTATCCTGGGACAATATCACAATCGCAACCGAATGTTTCCGCTCCGATCCCGCAGAGCCGGTGGAGGGAGTAATTTTGACATCCTCGACTACCAAGTTCTCTGGAATCAGCGCCTTGATTGTAGCTGGTGAGGTTCCGGGTGGTATGTTCGACAACCGCAGCGTAGGCTTCGCAATTGCTTTCTCCTCGGCTCTATCTTTCGCGCCATCCGTATCTTCGTCGTCGCTCGTGTTGAAAGCTCTGGATGCTGGAAGTGGTCCTCCACCGCCGCTGCCCTCGTCATAACCCAGTACTCCTTTATCACGAGGCGCCCGCGCAAAATCCTGGAAAGACCGTTTCTTCCCGAATGAGGACGGTGGTGGTCCCAAGCTTCCCGGGCCACTCTTTAGTCCTGAGGTGCCAAAGTGTCGTCGGCCGGGTCCCGAGGGAGGAGGCAGACCTCCGAATCCTGGTCGAGGGCGCGGAGGCGCTGAAAAGCCGGGCGCGCCGTGACCATCGTAATCATCGTCGCGATCGAAGCTCTTAACAAATTCGTTGTACACGGCGGCGGTTTCGGCTTCTTCTCGTAGTCGCTTGGCTTCGGCCTCGGCTTTCTGCTTCTCGAATGCAGACTGTTTGGATGGTTTTTGAAGCTTAGCTTCTAGGTTTGGAAAGTCGGGGGCGCCCTTGCCGGAGGACATTGTCAGTCTTGTTTCGTGAATAGTTTTTATCGGTACATTTCTAGGGTTCGTGAGAGGTTTCGGGGTCGAAAGTGAAATGTGAAATGTTGACTACAAAATAACGAAAGTGATGTCGTTTAGAGCTGAGCGGAGCTTGGCTGTCGCAACTTGAGGCGCATTCGAGTTAACCTAGACCCGAACGTGGGTCCAAGCGACCCTCAAATACACGGGACTAAGAGTACCTAGACTCTTGCCATTCTGAATATAGGTAAATATGATGCTCATGCTCGTCGAAAGTGAGGCACAAGCTGCTTTTCATTCTCTCACAAGAGATATGTTAAGCCATGCTCTTGTAGTGTCTTCTTTTTGTTTTGTTTTATTTTATCTTGTGGCTTCAAAGGTGCCATCTCAACGCTATGATGCCCTCTTTTGAACTGTCTCCTGCGCAACCTTGGTTGTTGCGTTCACAATCAGCTCATGCTCATGAGAGTGCACCTTTTCCTTATACTCTTCTAGACTCTCGCCCTTCCACTCGATCTCCTTGACCAGGATAGGAGTACCCCTGTCAACCTCAGCAATTACGTAGTGGGCCATGATACCCGAGCGTGTTAGTCGTCCGGCCTTGAATTCATCATAAGCTCGTTCGATGGCACTAGCTCCGTCAAATTCTCCAGGAAGTGCACTGAAAAGGCTGAGTTAGCATCCAAACAGTTTTGCAGGCAAATTTATATATAGAGCACTGACGGGTGAAGATTGATGATGTTGATGCCCGCCTTCTTTATGGGATCAAGAAAAGCAGTCGAGAAAACGTGCATCCAACCAGCGAGAACGATCAGCTCAGGCTTCACCTCTGCTGATAGGATTTTCTCGGCCAATGCGGCGTCGTACTTTTGACGACCGTCGATAACTTTCTGCTCATCTGTCTCTCCCTTCTTCAAGAACCCATCGCTGATCAGGTTGAAGTATTCCCAAGGAATACCTGGTCGTGAGTTAGTTGTTATGAAAACAGACGTACTGCATTTGCCTTATAGCTCCAAGGCTACGTGAGAAATTTCGTACCTGCTTTCTCTGCTCGAACAGTCGCATGTGCATTCTTGCGGTTCACGATGAGAGAAATGATGCGACTGTTTGGGAGAGAACCTGAAGAAATCGCATCTATGATGGCTTGGAAATTAGAGCCAAAGCCCGAGGCCATAACAAGAATCCGGCATGGTGAGTTATCCTGGCTGGACATTTTGGAGAACCTGGCGAAATAATAAAACAATATGCGTAAGTTACTTAATAGTTTCAGTGTATCAATCCATCTCCAACTTCAAAACTTTCCCCCTCCAAAGGGTATCACGTGATACCGATAGCGGCAGACACACGATTGTCCTGCAAATGATGAGTGGTAGACTGATGAAGGATCCATTTTATATTTGATTTCTAGCCCTGAACTCTTATTTGTCAATGTCTTGTTTTACTTTGCATACTAGATGAGTAAAGACTGTTGTTGTTGGGAAGTTGTTTTCATAATTACGCTGCAATTTGAATACAGATTGGGTCATTGGATCTGCAACAAATCTACTTTACCTGTACTCACTCATCTGTCCGTCCATGACAGATCTCCTAAGGAACCTGTTTTCCTTCCGGTGAGGTGTGTACATACAAGACATAGCATTATAAATTCATACGAAATATGTGGTTGTGATATTTTGAGATCCAAAATTCTTTACAACAGCAGTATTCCAATCCTAGCGTATAGGGTACTCTAGTCCGGCATTGAGAGAGAGAACTAATAAGTCCGCCTTGAAACTTTACATCAAGAAAATAAATGACACAAGAATCTGCTATGAAACAGCATAGACTGGTTTCCATACTACTCAGTTTGGTCCATTGTACATTTAGTGACCAAGTCTTTTTATACACTGACTTGGTTAAAAATAGTAGGTAGCAAGACCAAATCTCGGCTCCAAGCTTGGACACACATAACTTTAGACAATTCATTTCCGGTTAACGAACTCATGTATATGAATATCCGCGTTAACTGAGACGCCTCTCGGCTTATTTCACTTGCCTATTAAACTTGCCCCGCTATAGGACTATGCAGTCAGAATGCAGTCCAATGATGTTACTCTAAGCTCACCTTCCCTTCTCGTCATGTCATATCATATCACGTTCCAACTTCAAACACATTCGGTTTTCAACAAACCATCTTTTCTTTTGCTGCTACAAACGCTTCAACTATTATCATCTAAAGCCCTGATCAATCCGAAATGTACGCTGAAAACATGTGTACTGGGCGGAGTAAAAATGTGACAGACAAGACCATCTGATGTTCTATCATAGCTTGGCCTTCGACTCTCCAACTGGCGCCCGACCCTTTGCGAGCTCATCGCACAATATCAAGGGGCGTCCGCCTCTGCTTCCATCTTGTGTCATCAATCCATTATACACGCCGTTTGTCTCTCTTCCAACACCATCGTTCTTCATCTCCCTCCAGCGCCACTTTTCACCAAGCTCGCCGCCCTGACCTTGAAGAACATCGGCGATCTTCTCGCCAAGGTTGGGGAGGAACTTGTATCCGTGTCCACTGTCTCCCGTCGCGACAAAGAGTCCCTTCCAGCCTGGGTGGTAATCGATGAGCCACTCGCCGTCTCGTGTGTCGGAGTACCAGCAGATTCGTGCCTCCTTCCATGGCCGGGTTTCTAGACCACGGACAGGACACAGGTCCTTGAGCGCACGGCGGAGATCTTTATCGGCTTCGATGGAGAGAGGGTTCGCCGAGTCGTTGCGGGAGGTGTAGGGTTGGGATGCGATGAAAGGCTCCCTCTTGTCGTTGGGTGACGGAGGAAGAGCGTTGGTGATCTTAACAGGGTTGATGTATCCGAATGTGTGGCGGGCAACCTTGAGGACGTTGTTTCGTGGGGGGATGAGGAACAATCCGGTGCTAAGGTTCAACACCACAGGGAAGTCATCCAACCGCTTCTGCTCCTCTGGTGTAATGTCCATGTAGGTGACTGCATGGCCAGTAGCCTCTGTTCTACCTCGGAGGTCAACAAGCGAACCCGACCAAGCACCCGCAGCAACCATGACCACTTCAGCCTTGAGAACCTTGGAGTCGCTCAGCTTCGCGCCGATAACTTGATCACCCTCTGTCACGAGCTCTGTGACCTTGCCGTTCACGAATTCGATACGTCCTGTGGCACTGGCCTGCTTGTAGAGCCACTTCATACCCTCTCCGGCATCAGCCCAACCAGAGTTGCCGTTGAGGTAGCCCCAGTCTCCAGGATACCCGTCCGTACCAAGGAACTCTTGTAGTGCTTTAGTGCTCTCAAGCTTCTGAATCTTGTCCATGGGTAGACCGGTTTGCGCAGCGATCAACTCGACGTTCTTCGCACTCTCCTTGGTATAGTCCATGCCGGACTTCTTCATCTTGAAGTCCTTGGGTGTCTCGCTTGCGCAGAGGACAAAGCCGGACTCGGAGTACCGTCCTTGACCGCCGACATCGTCGTCACCTTGCTTTCGCCATTCCTTCTGCGCTTCGGCGGCGAGCGCAGCGTAGTATGGGTCTGAGTAATCCGCTCGTACGATTCGAGATGAGTCTACGCTGGCACCATCTTCAGGAGGGAACTGGCCCGCGCATTCTTCGACGATGGTAATTTTGGTGTTGGCGTAGTGAGATCGTTTGGTCAAAGCCCAGGCAGTACCGAGACCGAAGACGCCAGAGCCAACGATAAGGATGGAGGAGGGAGCGGCAGCCATTGCGACACGCGGATGAGAAATGAATTGCAGGTTGGAAAGATGAACACAAGCCTGCAAGGGAACAGTCACTTATCTACGAGACTGTCAACAAAAGAAAGTCTGGATGAGCTGATGAATTCGAAAGACTTTTTCCCCGTTCCCACACCGATCCCGGCGCTGGCCGGCTGGGGGAGGCGTCGCCAAAGACTAAAAAGAACTAAAGAATCGGCTGATTAGCATTGGAGCTGCCGACGATCGGGATTAGTCTCCAGGTTGACCTTAAGGATGCCATTATTGGAGGGCACGCGAGTGGATCACTGTGCGGTGAGGACGATCGCCTTATCGTTATCGCACGAGCATGCACATTTCACGAACTCAGAAAAAACATCAAAAAGGCTACAGCTTTGGGGGAGAACTTGAACTTTATTTCTACCTCAATGTGAAAAACTGTTTACCTGGAGACATAACTCGCAGGTATATTGGTTCAAGTCATCATGGTAACACCATATGCTTGTCGCCTTGCCTTGCCAACAACAGTTGCTAGAGGCTTGCTTGCTCCCGATTGTGCTCACTCACAAGCCCGTCGTCACCGGACTTGCGTTTCTTTCATTGAACCAAAGGGCTCATGTCAACGACCCCTCGACTTTGTTTCATCAGCCCCTCTCAACTCAACGGATCCCTGAAATATTAAGGCGCTCAAATCAACTGAGCGCGTGCGCCGCAGTACCGGCACGAGCAATCTATGAGATGTGTCGCGGGATGAGTATCTTATCTTTTTCCCCTGAACCGAAATCCCTCATGAAAATCCCCCGCCTAACCGCCCCTCCCAACGCCAATGCAATGCAGAAAAGATTCAAAATGGTACAAACGCAAATTCCTGGCTTCCAGCCTGGGCGTCAAGACCAGGTGGAAACCAGGGAATTGAAAAGCAATCGTGGTATCGTGACGGTTTGTCTAATCATACACGTCGATAAGATGGTAGTAGTGATGTGATGTGTCGGGTAAGAGATGACATGATGACATCTTAGACCTTTCGGAAATCTTTCAGTAATAGTTAGCATAAAGTACTCTGAAAAGATACTAAAAGTGAACCAACCTTGCAACACAGGATAGATCATCTCGAATGCCTGGTAGATTTCCTCACGGACTTTGGCACCAGTCAAGACGATCTTTCCACTGACGAAGATGAGGAGCACGATCTTAGGCTTGATCATGCGGTAGATGAGACCAGGGAACAATTCAGGTTCGTAAGAACTGAAATTGTGATGGCGAGATGCCAGACCCTCCAGTCGAATAGGGAACTTGATGTCGCAAGAGCCGACAATGTTCTGAATCTTGAAGTCGGTGAACTTGGCGTTGAAGCCAAGCTTCTGGATAATACGGGCGTACTTCCTGGAAGCGAGCTTCGAATCATCCTCAGACTTAGCACCAGTGACAACCATCTTGCCGGAAGCGAAGATTAGGGCGGTAGTCTTGGGCTCACGAATGCGCATGATGACGGCAGCGAAACGCTGGGTAGGTTAGCAACGTGTCTGTACTCATTATACACGTAGAGTTTGATGTACCTTGGGGTTGTACTCTGCGTTACGTGCGTGCAGAGCGATGGTCTTGAGGTCCAAGCGGCAGTCAAGATTCACTGTAGCCACGATGTTCCTTTAAGTTTGCGAGATAAGCCTCACTGAGCATAAAAAGGTCACTCAGGAGGATACATACTGTAGAGTGGGAGTGATTCCACTGGGTCCTTGAGTGGCAGCAGGCGTCGCGACAGGCGTTGCGGGTGCCACCCCGTTGCCATTTGCCGCCTGCTGGCCATTGGGAGCGGGTTGCTGAGCAGCATCGCCGTTGCCGACGGGCGGCGGTGTGAGCTCATTGGTAGCTCCGGGGAACGACAGCGATCCAGGCGCAGTGAAGGCCTTGGCTTGCGCCGCATTAGACGGGTGAGTCTGGATGCCTTCCATGATTGGAGTCGGTATCGAGAAGTGTCAACGGTTATGAACAATCGCTGAACAGATCTATGAGCAGACTAAAGTTAGCATCGCATATTAAATGATAAAATCATGCATCCTACCCTCAGAGGGAGATGCGAGCGCGATGTGGATAATGGAACGGGATACAAAAAGTGTAGCGCCGTTGTTATGATGCAGAAGGGAAGTTGAATAAAGGGAGAAGAAGCTGGCCTTTTATAGGCGGGGTGGGGCAATGCAGTGATTCATGGGGCACGTACCAATAGCGGGAGAGAAACAAGTGAATGTGTCCCCTACAAAGAAACTGACCCAGCAATTGAATAGAGATTGTTCCTGGAATGCGTCGAACGTAAAGATTCGATGCAGAACAGTGTGGAAGAAGACGGAATGAATGCGGTCGGTATTTTTTTGGTAGGCGATACTGAAGATATCGGCCCAAGTATTAGGTTTGGAAAGACCACTAGCTTCTTTCACTTCACAGCAGCTTCTTGTTTTTTGTTTGTTTTCTTTTATTGTTGTCTACAACAGCACAACGATTCGGATGTGACGATGACGGGTGTCGGCGGGGATCGCTTCGTTCCGGTCGTCGTTGATATCGATTGCGCGCAAGGAGCGAAGAGGGAAAGAAACGTTTTTCAGTTCTTTCTTGTGACCTGATTGATTAGGGTGTCTGGACCAAGGTCTGTTCTTGCTGTGCTAGAGAGTGGGATCACGTTTGCGAGAGAGCAAGGTCGTGACGTAGAGACAAAGAGAAGAGACAATAGCCTTTTATCCCAAAGTGATATGAGGCTGTGAATATTGTCAAAGGTAGGTGAGGTTGGTTAGGTAAGGGAGGTGTGATGTGGGGTGTGACGTCGTGGGGTGAGCAAGAATAAAAAGAGAGGCCGGACGTAAGTGGTTGGTACGTAGGGCCTTCAGTCGGGACTTCCGCGCAGGTCTTTCGAAACAGGCGGGCGAGGGGAGGGCTGGCTACTTATAATTTTGGGCAAAGGCTGTTCAGACAGGACACCCCAGGCAACAACACAACCTGTGGCGGCGACGCTGGCAGGCTTGGCGTGCGCTAGTGTGTGCACTAAACTCTGTCTGTCCAATCAAACACTCTTGCGACGCTGACTTTATCTCCTTTTTTTCCACACACGCACCCCAGTCCAAGGCTTAAGCCCCTGAAGTGTCGCTATAACAGACTCAAAGTCTATGTACAAGTGACTTTTCGACACGAACCTACCTCGGGTTTAGGTTACCTTCTCCAGTGCATGGTCTAGCTAGCATCTGCAATGCACTGAGTAGCCCTGCACCAAAAAACAAAACTCTTCCGGATCGCCACTACAATCGAGTAGCCTGAAGTAGGCAATTTGCCCTGCTGCCCAATACAGGCCGCGCACATAACAGTAGCCACTCTCTCTCAGCCGGTCCTGTCCTGTCGTTGAGAAACAAAAGACCATGAGAAAGGAATCGTTCGTGCCCAGGCGTGATAACTCGTTCGGCATCTGCCCGTTGGCAGAAAACCTGGTTGCCGATGTGAAGAAGAAGGAAAGAGAAAAAGAGGCAGTGAAAGAAAGTATTAGGTCACGCTCACCACAGTTCTTTCTTTGTCTCGTCTTGTTTTTTTCTTCTGTTTCTCTCCTGGTTGATTAATCAGAGGACGCATGCCTCCTGTAGCCCCTAGCGCGACCGAGGATGTTTGGCGCGGTCAGCCCACCTGTCTCTTCCTCTCGTTTCTTTTCCTGTCGTCATCTTTCCCCCTGGACTTTCTTTTCTGTCCCTCCGTCACCTCACCTCACCTCCTCTTCCTCCCTAACAACCCACAAACCTCACCTCAATCTGCAGGTTGAAGCAGCAGCCACCGACATTCGAGCATGTTGAGTGATTTGACAAGCGACACCGGACAACACAGGGACAACTGCAGGTCCGAGATCAGATAAAAACAATCACGAGACGAGTAAAAGCGAGCGACGAGAACCAGCACGGAGCGAATCACTATGGACGAAAACGAAGCCCAACAATGACGGGAACGACCACTTCAAGTGGGAAAGGCGGGCACCGAGACCCAACGGCGAGTAGAGCCTGACTTGGCCTGGACTGGCTTGACTCAAGCCGGAATTTGCGACGACAGCAGCACGCAATCCGGAGGCGATAAAAGCGTCACAGCGCCTATCCATGGAGCCCTCAGATGCCTGTGGACCTCGGATACGGGTTGAAATTATGGACCGGGGGGGCTAGTCCGACACGGCGTGGTTGGTTACTTTTCGGCTTTTTTTCACTCACTCATTTCAGATGCGACTCCTCTCACCTTCAGTCTGATTGCACTCGTCCGTTAGCGCACCAAGATCACACCCGTTGCTCCAATCACAACCGCATACCCCCGTCGGTATCGGAGCGGACACCCACTACCTTCAAGTTCCAGCCATGGTCGGTCCTGTCAAACCCTCTTCTCGCCCCCGTGGGACTCTTATCCCAACCCAACTACCAACTCTTGCCAACCACCAACAACATGACGGGACCCTGAAACACGCTCTGCCCCCTTCACTGATAATCTCCTCAGTCCACGCGCCCTCCATCGCGACGCGTCGTCACCCTAGCAGCCTCAGAGGCCTGTGTGGTCGAATGTTGCTGATAGCGATGGTTGTCTCGCAAGCGTCTCATCTTTTTAGAAACATTATGCCATGGTCAGAAGCTGCTGCAGAAAACCATTCTCGGCATAATCCAACATGCTCTACAAACGCACAAGGCCTGGTTTCCGGACACACCGCAAAGCAGATTTTTCGCCTAGACGGCGGCAACCAGCAGGTAAGGTAGGCAGGCAGGCTGTGGGTTTTCCCATTTTTCTTGTCCTTGGTGTGCCCTTTCTCTTTGTAGCCCCAGCCGCCCGCTGACTTAGTGAGTCATTCCACTCTGACCAACCATGAACCAGTCCACACCCCAATCTGCCCCCTCGCAGTGCTAGGGAGGCTGGCTCTGTGCGTCCACTAGCTGGCTTTTTGCATCATGTACTCAGTACATCGACCTTCTGGGCAGTTGCCATAAAATTTGCAGTCGTCATGATGGTTCACCTGTTGATCTTCATTCATTCCCCATTATCATGCGTCGTTCTCTACTTCAGTTCTTGGTTCGATGAATCAAGCTTCTATCTTATGATGCTTTGGTTGTGGATTCGAAACTCTGAGCCTGTGTCATTGAAAGTTGATTGTCGTGGTTCGTGAAAACCCCAGTCTGCATTAAGGACACGTTCCAGGATGCTGCGGGCAATTTGACGCCAAATGGTGACACGAAAATTTTGATTGTCAAGGATCGCCGAGTACTGTTGCCTTTTACGAGAAGGCGCCCCAGAGTCTGGGGGCTGCTGTGAGAAGTACCTCACTAACAATTTCCTTGTTTCGCAACACGTTCCCAATCTGGTTCAAGACTTGGTCTGGATGCTGACTCCACTTTCGCTGAATGCTCAAAAGCATTTCTGTTCAAAAGGTCCTAGCCAACCTGCCAGCCTCATTTGTGATTCTCTGGGCTTCCACTAGGATCTAGCATATCTTGTAAGCCTCATGGCAATCGCTAGATTTCGACTGATTCCGTACTGCAAGTTCACTTGAAAGAATGTCCTTTGTGGTGCTATACAGAGATGTCCCTGTCCACGATTATGGTTTTCACGCTCACGTGTAAAAGAAATTAATATTTTGCCTTTGGCAGCATTTAGTTCAGTTTCTAGTTGCTACATTAACGACACTTTCATTCGTCTTTACCTTCCAGAGTCACGAAAGGTTCGTTCTCGACTCGATGTTTGAGCCAAAGTGAGTGAGCCAGATAATATTGGTTTCAAGCCGCGGAAACCGCAAGGACCAAATGCTCTCCACAGAATTGGGGGATCTAGATTTTGACTTGACCGTTGGCTCGCCTACTGATAACGCCAAGGCCCATCACGTTCATGCGGCTCAAGAGTCTGTGTTACGCTTGCTGCCGGCTAAAAGAGGTAAATCTCCGTTGCCTGTCTGGCACACCTTTTGATAGGCTTCCGAGCTGGAAGGTCTAAAATCTGGTATATCAAAGTAATATTTGGCAGCTTGCCTCTACTCCAATGTGCTCCCAATGACAAATCCTATCCATCTTTTGCATATGGCATTTGTTCCAAACTTGCTTTCCCCAACACGCCGAGTATGCATCCAGGTATATAAATCAGGTATCATACATAATAAACAATAAAAAAAGGAGAGTTCTTGACAGATATGTGTTTGCTTTTCTTAGGTCATGTAGTACTTGGGGCCCTCGCCTCCCTGCGGCACTTGCCAGTTGATATCTTGGTGAGGCGCCTTGATATCACATGTCTTGCAGTGGATGCAGCTATCGCAATGTTAGTTATCATGGTTCCAACTCAAAATCGAAACATGAGTATAAATCGACTTACTTTTGTGCGTTGATTTGGAATCGAACGCCATGGGGCTTTGACTCATCCTCAACATATTCGTAAACACCCGCTGGGCAGAAGCGGTTCTCCATGCCCTTGTAGGGAGGGTATGTTGACTCGGTGTGGGCATCCCAATCCTTGACTTGAAGGTGAACTGGCTGGTCCTCCTCGTGGTTGGTTCCAGTACGGGAGACACTCGTCAAGATATCAAAGGTGAGCTTGCCATCGGGCTTCTCATATTCGATCTTGGGGACCTTGTCGGCGGGAAGAATAGACTCGTGGTCAGGAGTCTTGTGCTTGAGTGTCCAAGGAACTCGGCCCTTGAAGACGTATGCTTCGAGACCGGAGTACATGATACCGCCGTAAAGACCGAGAGGAGTATGGAAAGATGGCCGCATGTTACGGACCTCGTGAAGCTCCTTCCAGATAGAAGAGTCCCGAAGCTTGTTCTCGTAGTCGTACAGGAAGACTGTGCCTTCGTCGGCCTTCTCGCTAAGAGCAGTCCATGCTGCCTCGGCGGCCAGCATACCTGACTTCATGGCATTGTGAGTACCCTTGACCTTGGGAACGTTGACAAAACCAGCTGAGTCACCAATGAGCGCACCACCAGGGAAAGCGACCTTGGGGATGGACTGGAAGCCACCCTCGATCAGAGCACGGGCACCGTATGAGATGCACTTTCCACCCTCAAGAACATCGCGGAAAAGAGGGTGTCGCTTGAGCTTCTGGAACTCTTGGTATGGCGACATCCAAGGGTTTGAGTAGTCGAGCGACACGACAAGACCAATCTGAACAAGGTTTTCACCAAAGTGGTACATGAATGAACCACCGTACACGTCCTTGGGCAATGGATAACCCATCGAGTGCACAACCAGGCCCTTTTCAAACTTGGCAGGGTCAATCTCCCAGACCTCCTTAACACCAAGACCGTAAGTTTGGTGCTGGCTGTCCCTTCGCAAATCGAACTTGTTAATAACCTGCTTGCTCAAGCTTCCGTGGCAGCCTTCGCCAAACATGGTGACTCGGGCATGGAACTCCATGCCTCGCTCGAATGTCTCTTTTGGCTTGCCATCACGACCAACACCAAGATCGTTGGTGGCAACACCCTTGACAGAACCATCTGCATGGTAGACAACCTCAGAAGCAGCAAAGCCAGGGTATACCTCGACACCGATTTCTTCGGCACGCTCGCCAAGCCATTTGACAAATTGGTTCAAGCTAACAATGTAGTTTCCGTGGTTGGTCATCTGAGGAGGCGCGGGGATAGGAATAGCAGAATTCTTGGTGAGGAATCGCATGCGATCGGTGCCGGCGGGAGTGGCGTGTTCGAATCGGTTGGGGTTGTTCTCGTCGAGCCAGTCGGGGAACAATTCATTGATGGCAGTAGGCTGAATGACAGCTCCGGAGAGGATATGAGCACCAAGATCGCCAGCCTTTTCCAGTACAAGCACACGGAAGTCTTCGTTGCCAGCCTCATTGGCGAGCTGCTTAAGACGGATAGCGGCGCTGAGACCAGCAGGACCGGCTCCTACAATGCAGACATCAACCTCGTCAGACTCGCGTTCGACGGTGGCGGGGTCAAAATCTGTGTCGTCGTCTCGAAGTCTCGAAGTGGTGCTAAAGGCGCGAGAAGCCATTGGCACTTTTGCAGCCGACCATAGTGCCGTACTCGTCCTTCTGGGGAGGGAGGATCTGGCAGAAATTGTGGCGGGTGAGAAGGTTGATCTGGCGGGACGAAGCTGGGTTCGAGAAAGCACTTGCGAGCTGCGCTGGACGCATCGCGAAACTGGTCGTGGGGCGGGCATTATGGATGACGAGAGAATTGAATTGAATTGTTCAGCCACCAGAAAAGGAGATGGCTAGAAGAAATAAGAAAGGGACAAAAAAGGAAGTCTTTTGAGAGGAGAGAAGAGCTCAAAGTAGGAGAGAAATGTCCTGGGGCCAGCGGCAACTAAAGCAACTTTCCGCTGATGACTTTCTTTCTTTCCTGGTGCGATGGTCTAGTTAGTCTGGTAAGGTAGTGGGGGTGTGCGATACCGTTTTTTGACAATTATCTCGTTACTAATTGGCTCTTTAGTGGGTGTAGTTATAGATCATGGGGCTTTGTTTTCCGGCTTCATCTGTGTTATCCTCGGATCTCTACCTAGGTTCTTTTTTAATTAAGCATAGCTACTATATAATGTGATCATTGATAGGTATTATACATTAGGCATGTTATGCTTTGATATAGCGTGTCTAGATAATTGGAAGTCATCCAGCTTTCATCGATATTGCTTCTCGAGGCTTTCACCGGCAGTCGGCTGTATAGTAGCCTGTATATAACCGAGGCCACAATCCATAGTCACAATGTCTTAAACTCGGCTGATCAGCATCGCGTTTGGTTCTCAGATAACCTGGGGTAGCCGTCCGTGGCCAAGGTTAGCATGTGCAAGTCGAGTCTAATGTCATCCATCATACATGTCACATGCGCTTCCTATTCTGCAAGATGACTTTGTTATGCTTGATGAATCGACATATTCAACATTATTCGTCGCAGTGACTTACTTAACTTAATTGATTATGGCTGTTGATTGACTCTCATGAATGTCCATCTTGCAAGGGTCTTTTAATCAATTACGTCAATTCGATGCCCCAAGCGTTCGGTGTTTCGATGTTTGTTCCCGATGCGTTGTTTCGGCTTAACATGCTATTCTGCCGCGGTACTGGATTATGGGGTAGTAGCGGATTGCTTCGGTATAGGAGCTTATTTCGCCGCCATCGATTCTCGAAACTCCATCACAGTCTGGTTACCCTATATGCACACTCAAATACTTGTTTGTCAAAGTTGTAAAGCAATGAAACTCGAAACTACGTAAATAAAATGCTATTGAATAAATTGGTATTGCTTGGTGTTGTAAGTGACATTGCTTTCATTGCACAATGACCAAAGGCAGAGAAAGGGTTGTTGTTATTATGATACATCCTTTCTATCAACGCCAAATGCTGGAGGATATTACATCAAACCAAAAGCGTAAAATCCCAATCAATGACCACCTCATGAACCGTATCCTCATCGAAGCAGCATTGATTGCCAATCTAGACGCCAGACCTATGTCCAAGCCACCAGTAACTGTCATACTTGATATACCAGTTTACACCAATGGTCTCGTGAACCAATATCTTATCATTTGATACTCAGCACAAGACGCGCCGCTATCTGCCAGCTCAGTCAGTGTACGACGAACACCAGAGTGAGTCATATCAACCCATTCCGTCGATGAACATGTGCTCTGGGCCCAAAGGACAATAGTGCCTTGCGGATCGATCAAGATGGCTGTGGGCCATGGTTTCACCTCCACAAAAGGCAGAACCTCAAAGAACAGACCGTAGTTAGCATCATTCACCAGCCTGAGGCAGTCTTCTCTGATGAGGTAGTTTGTGGGCAGAAAAACGTCGAACGCCAACATCGTCTCTTGTACGAATCAAGACTGAGTGAGATGTCTGATTTGATGCAATGGTACACAGAGTCTTGTTTCAGCTGGTGATCTGAGAATTGTCGTCCAGGCTGAGCGAGCATTGTATTTATGTTTCTGGATACACCGACACAACCACATGCAAGAGAAAAGTAATTGCTCCGTGTATCGCAGCATCAATGGTGCACTTTGTCACGAACTCACCATAGTAGTTGTGACGGTATGCATCCAAGACTCTGAATTTGACTGTGAAGAAGGTGAAGAAGGAAATGATAGGGTATGTGAAGCACACAGATACATTCCAAAATCGTATCTGAGCCTGTTTGAATAAAGAACAGGTAGAGACTTATGAGACCACCTATCCTCAGGGTATCAGAACAATTGACTCCTGTGAACATGAGAGACAAAATATTAGTAGAACACCTTATGCTGTCTAGTTGAGACTTTCTAGGCTCTTTATTTTTATACCCTAAAATTGGAGGCCAACTTTTCTGCTACCCATTAGCCTACCTGTGTAGATTCGTATAGATGTGCAACAAACACTACCTATCAAATGACTGAGAATCTACTTGAGCATGGGTTTTAGCCTCGAAGCTGATCTAGGAACCATCCATCCCATTGTATCACTTCCCCAGCTTCAGCCCATCTTGGTCCTAGTCAGGGGTCAGGGATTACCCATTGCTCTCCGCTAACACTAGACCAGACCCTGACATGAATCCCCCCCTAAAAGTGAAGTAGACAGCTGAGGTACTCGTTTCAGTCCATACAAAACAACCGGCCAACATGTTTCTTCTTCCACGCTGAACAACGTCGAATGACGGAGACATTAACAAAATGTACCGTCTTGTTTCATTCATTTTGGGTGTAGCAGCTGTCTCTGCTAATTGTCCAAATTATGAGCAATTCGCCCGCCAGCGGCACGAGCCCCTCTCATCCGGGCGCTATGCGTTCCCGCTTCAACGCCCCAGCAAGGACTGTCGCACATACTCAGTGCCAGCGGTTGAGCATGTGATTTACGAAGAAATGGATCAAGCCATTGGCGATCCGGATCTTTATCGTCTGTTTCTGAATACATGGCCTAACACTTTGGATACAACCGTGAGGTGGAGGGGTGTTTCAGCGGATAATCCTGAGGAAGAGGTTGGTGATCCCATCATGAAGTTACGATCGTGCATTTGGCTGATATACGCACTTCAGTTAGCATTTATTACTACAGGTGACATTCCAGCGCTGTGGTTGAGAGATAGCGCAAATCAGTTGCAGTCATACAAATCCATCCTGTCCTCCGATGATATCGCCTCTCTCTTTCGCGGCGCAATCAACCTTCAAGCTCGATATCTCACAAAGTCACCCTTTTGCAACGCCTTTCATCCTCCGCCCGAAGCCAATATACGCCGGGCAAAGCGATCAGTGCAGCCTCGAGACACTGTTAGCCCAAAATACGACCCCGACTTCGTCTTCGAATGCAAGTACGAGCTCGACTCCCTCGCCGCCTTTCTCCAGCTATCATGGGACTACTACGAAGAGACGGAGGATGCTGATTTCTTTGGAAAGTTTGGCTGGGTAGAGGCCGTCAAGAAGATCCTCAAGGTCGCTGAGCATATGCAGGAAGGGACATATGACGAGCAAGGCATGGTTCAGAAGCCAGCCTACACATGGTTGCGTAATGCGGACAGTGCTTCAGAGACCGTCTCCAACCATGGCCATGGAGCGCCTGTGAAAGGTCATATTGGCCTCGTGCGCAGCTTCTTCCGACCATCGGATGATTCCTGCATCTACCAGTACTTTATACCCGCAAACATGATGTTTTCGAGGTATCTCACCTCATGCGCCAAGATAATGCGGCCTCTGGACGAGGAACTGGCCAAGAAGATGGAGGCAATGGCAAGCGGTATTGAATACGGTATCAATGAGCATGCTATAATCCAGCACCCCGTATACGGAGAGATGTACGCCTACGAGATCGATGGCTTTGGATCTTACAGCCTCATGGACGACGCGAACCTGCCTTCTCTGCTTAGCATTCCGCACATGGGTTACAAGCCAGCCTCGCAGCATGTTTACGACAACACACGCGCCTTTGTTCTCAGTCCATCTAACCCATACTATGCACGAGGGCCAGTCCTCAACGCCACAGGTGGACCACATCTTGGCCCCGGCATGGCATGGCCCATGGGACTTATCGTTCAGCTCCTGACGAGCGATGACGACAACGAGATTCTGGATGGTATTCGTCAGTTGATGAACTCAACGAGCGGACTTGGTCTCATACACGAGACGGTTAATAGCTTCAATGAGAAGCACTGGACAAGATCATGGTAAGTCGTGTTTACGCAAGTCACGACTGAGATTGGTGCTGATAAAAATTAGGTTTTCGTGGGCCAATGGCTTGTTTGGTCAAATGATCCTGGATTTGTATAAAAGAAAACCAACGTTAATAGCCAGGAGCTATCAGAACGCTGGAAATGCCTGACCGAACACGTATGCTTTGGTCAAACTTAGTGTTGAGATCATAAGAGACGAAGCCAATGAGTCGATTGATGCCATTTTCGACTATTTACGAGTTTTTGTTTACTTTTGCGTCCTGGAGCTTTTGTAAATGTTAGCCTTTCTGATTCTCCTAGACATGCTGATCACTGTAAAGAACGCATGACGAAAGATGCTTTGTTATCATGATACGTTTACTATATGCCTAACCTACCATGAGGTTAGTGTACGGCTTGTATGCCGACAACAATGCTGTGTTCCAAACTGCCATGTCCGACGCCTATGCATGTGAAGTCCTGAGCTCCTGGCTCCCTATACTGTATTCCATAAAAACAACAACAACAACAAGAACAGCAATAACAACAATGAATATCCATCGGTGCTTAACTCAAATCGAAACCTGCCCCCGACTGTACGGCGTAGAGCAACTTCTCCCGAAGTGTCGCTTCCGAAGTGTATCTCGGCAGCTTGAGCAAATTGACGCATGTGCTCGTGCTCGGTAGTCTCTCCTCATCTGTACCTCCGTCACGGATACTGAACTTTGGCCTTAATTGCGAGAAACCCAGCAAAGGCGCTCGTGGGGTCGAACTGACATACTTGAGCACGTCTCGGCGTTGAGCGTCTGTGAAGCTGCGCATAACCTTCCAGAATAGCTTGATGGTGTCGTGCTCTTGTCCATCGTCACCGATCTCATATAAACCGCTATATACGGTGTTCCGACGGAGATCTTCAATGTCGATCTCAGACGAGTCACCACCCACCAGACGTTGTAGCTCTGACTGATTGAACATGGATAGCCAGTTGGGCCGGATGATGGAGCGTAGGCCGCGCAAGAAGGCGGCGGTCTGCAGAGCTGGCTGCACTATCAAGCGATGGCGAGCAACGTACGAAATGTACAGGAGTCGGTTGTCATTCGTAACGTAGGTTTGGTCGCCATTGGCTATGAGTTTCTTGGTAACGGTCTTGACTGGCTCACCTGGTGGTGAGATCTGGTCTGCAATCGTAAAGTCAATGCCTAGTTCGGAAACGTCTCCTGGATAATTCTTGAGTCGAAGCATTCCATTGTACAGCTCTTCATCCATGTCACGAAGATCGTTGACGCTGCCTTTGTAGTTCTTCTCGTCATTGGGGCCTGTGGATGCCCATTTGAGGAGGAAGAACCCAGCAAAGGCCAAGTCGACGAGTATACCTTCGTACATGCATTTGCCCACGATTCTACCAAGGAATTCCATGCGCTTGAGTAAATTCGTAACGCAGTCTCGGTACTCCTTGTCAGTCTCGGAATATCCGCGCTTCTTGAGTTGTTCACGAACAACATCAAGCGCTATCGGATCAGGGAATAGCAGTCCTTTTTCGTTCGATGTAAACATCCCCTTGCCATTGTTTGAACCAAATGCTTCCGTTGTTACGCTGATGAGGAACTCCTTTGTAACACCGCCGCCATCAATTCCAGCCTCTTGAGCGCCGAACTGATCGACAAATGTGATCTGAATAGGGTCCTTGAGACCCTCCCCTAGTTCGTAGAATTGATTGAACGCATCTTCAAAGAGTTGATTGCGCGAGATTTGAGCATGATGTTTGGCAAACGGGCTACCAAAGGACGTCGGGTTTATACCCTCTCTCTGACCTCGGTCTAGACGGATGAACTGGCGGAAGATCATGACGCGGGTCTCGAAAGGAACAGCATAGGGCATGTGTTTCAATATCTCCAGCTTTGGCCCCAACTCTGCCAGACGACGCTCTCTTTGGGTTCGTAGTTGCTGAACCTTCAATCGCTCAAGCCTCGCGTGTCGTGACAATCGCTGGCCGGCTATGGTCGAATAGAACCCTGGAACACTATCGTATTCGGTTTCCATGTCGTCTTCCATGTCGTCGTCACCGTCGTCCGAATCCTCCTCAATTTGCCGTTGTTCTTCTGCAATAACGGCGGCGATGAAGTCTACCTGATCAAGCTTTGACGTCATGAGCCAGTGATTTGTAGGCAAGAACTTTTTCCTCGAGTCTCGCTCGTACAGCATTTTCATTGCCGATGTCACAATGTTCCGCAAGCTGTCAATATCCAAACTTGTCGGACTTTGGTGTAAACGTGCGTCCTGCCCTTGGTTTGTCGCGGTTGGTCCTCCGGTGCTGAAATAAGCGTCGACACGATGTTGTGAAGCTGCTTCCAGATCGTTAAGCGATCTGGTAAGTTCCTGTGTCCTGTAATGGAGTGTGAAAGCAGTGTTCTTAAGGAAACTTGTTAGCATCTCAACATGTTCCAGTGAAAGGCTGCAAGATCGAATGCGGGAAGTGGATGGGGCTTGCTGCATGACTGGCGGGTAAATGCTGTAAAAGAAGTCCTCGTCATCGCTCAAACGAAGGATGAAGATGTAGAGTTCAAGGAACAAAAGGATGATTCGCCAGTCTTGCTCCTCTTCAGAGGAATTCGTGTTCCCAGCCGTAGCACCAAGATATCTGCGTAGGACAACAAGAGGTGGTTCCGACTCTGTCCTCAACTTGTAGAAGACAGTTGTCTTTACCATCATTTGCCAGAGAAACTTGATGGTTGGGATATCGCCCGCTAATGTAGGGATTTCTTCGAGGAAGAGGCGCATTCGGATATCGTCACTTTTCGAAGGAAAGCATCGAAGCAGGGTCAAGATATATCCTGCAAGAAAGCTTGTGCTCTGGTACTCTTGCTGTGAAGATCCCGCCAGATTGATAGAGAATTTGTTCAAGGTTTGTATGATGCCGTTGTTGTCTACCAGAGACATTAATTGAGAAGTAACATATGAATCAAGTGGTAGTGCGAGTGGCTCTTCAGAATCATTCTCGTCGTCCTCATTTGTCTTGATCGAAGCTGACAACCGAATGCTGATAGAGGTAGAGAGTGCCGACAACTGAGTGTAGAGTGTTTCTAAGATCCCTGTATCCGGGCCAGAATCGGTGTTAAAGCGACTCAGGTCAATGAAATGAGCAAGCTGCCAGAGTTGAGCATCTTGGGAATATCGAGGGTTCGCTGCTGGTGATAAACCGGCCACTATGGCCCTCGCCAGAAGAGGGAAGTGGATTGTATTGGATACATCTGAAATGTTCTCTTCAAAGAAATGTAGGTTATCTTGGACCAAGAACGAGAACGCGAAGGCGTGATATACTTGTGTAATCGCTAGAGAAATGTCAGAAGAGTCCCGCGACGCTATTATTTGCGACTGACCTTCTGACGAAGCAACCTTGAAGGGGCTAGTGATGGCCTGGAGCACAATATCTCGCCACTGCCCACCAAGACTTCGAGCTTGACACACTTTGCCAACCACCTTGTAGTAATTGTCGATCTCAAGGAGACCCAGTTCAGGATAACTTGTTACGAGGCGAATACCAAGCTTGAAAACGAGATGTGTATCGTCAGAAAGATTACTGCATAAACCAGTTAGACAATAGCCAGATAACAAGCTTCTGAAAAGCAGTATTTCATGTACCTTGCTGAAGCGGATTTATCTACTGCAGATAGAAGCAGTCGAATAAGTTGTCCTATTCGTGAGGGGTGGACATTTGGAGGCGCGATTTGTCGGAGGTCCACAGACTCGGTATCGTGCGCATAACAGATAGCTCTTTGAATGTCGTCATCTCGTCGCAAGGCGAAGAAAGACAGAAGCAGAGTAAATGCTTCAGGAAGTCTTTCGGATGGTGTTTGGTTGGAACTGGACTTGTATAGAGCATCAAAAGCATCCCTCTGAGATTCCCTCAACTCTGCTCTTGTTTTATAGCCCCTCCATGTTCGCTGTATCTTCCCAGCAGCCTTTAGTTTCGTTCGTTCAACCTGTCGTTTTTCACGCTCGGCTTGGGCATTCGACACGGTTTTTGTAGCGTTCGAAACGGCAGACGGTGACCATGAGGTATTGGCAAAAGGATTCCCGGTAGAGCCACTGAGGTTGACGTTTCGAGGGCGCCGCGAATTGCCCGTGAATGTTGAGAACATAGCTGCGGTGGGCGGGAGTGACGGACGGGTGGGATACTAGAATTAGAGTTGAACGATAACACTGGAAATTAACGGCGTGGTAAGGTCATGACGGTGCAGTCCGTGTATTCCCTAGATTGCTGTGTGACTTCTTCAGCTTCTAGAAGATTCAGCATGAAGCTCAGTCAGTGACGAACGGCCTGCTCTAGATTCTATTTCGCTGGTGCCGCGTTCGGAGTTTGGAGATATATGTAATGGTGGGGATGTAGGTAGGGACAGGTGAACGTCACTGTCAAGCTGGGATGGTGATAAGATAAGAGTGGGTCAGCTTGAGCCTTGAGCGGAAGCGGGCATTTGCGTGTTGCGCAAATGCGGGTTGAAGATCACTGAAAAATACGACAATGCGTTAGGTAACCTGAAGGATTTCTGGAATTGCTTTCATTTCTTTAGTTCTCTATCAGATAATACGCTTTATGAAGTGATATGAAAGAATTGGGTTGAAACCCATGATGAGGATTACTAATATGTGTACTGTCCATTGGAATCTCTTAAAATCTATGGCTTTCCACAGCACAACTCTTCTCATTCCTTTCTCCGTGCTGACTTAGAAAGCGTGGTTGTTTTGTCGGATGAGGATGAAGAAGGGATGTACCGTTGTCGCGAATTTTTAGAGCTTTTTTACTCGAGTTGATATGCAGTTTTGCGAGTCATAGATAGGTAGCGTTATGGCCTTGCTGAAACTTCGACCTGTTGCCTTCTGTTGTTTCATTTCTGGGTTATTACTGTGCGGCATCTCTTGTATTTTATCTTCTAACAAGATGAAATGCCTCGCCATAAAATGTTCAGACAATCCTACAAATTATCTCTTGTTGGGACCTTGTAATCATCGAAATGATTTGGCAATGGATAAGTCATATTGACTGTGCCTTTCGGAATTCGTTCTTGTAATGTAATCGTCTCATATCACCTAATGATAGTTTCATGTGGCTTATTGGCACTACGCCAGCAGGCCAGGCATCCAAGGTTGGTTATCTCAAACCAAAAGGCCACTTGTTGCGTTCATGCGCGGCAACTAAGTGTACATGTTCATCTCTGGCGGTGTAGATGGTAAGTTCAAGCATCCAGGTGGCATTGCATTTTGACTCTACAGGTTGCTATAGGTACTGTATGCTAGGTACCTACCAAGTGTTTGATATTGCTTTTTCGACCACCCCAGCCAAAGCATGACATACAATTTCATCCCACTTTGTATCGTTGTAGAACATGAGACAGAATACCGTTAAGATCGTCATAGTCTGGTGTGACAAATTCATTTCTACAAGGCAAAAGAAAAACAAAAAACACTTTTTTCGCACAGTTTGTCCCGTTTCCTCTAGAACAACCAGTACCTAGACTACCTACCTAGTGTTCTAGGATTTGCTAGCTTCTTTCAGAAAGATTGACAGAAATTTCAACGTTTGCCATCTTTTTACACGGCGCCGCCGCAAGTACCTTAGCCACTGCCGAGATGGTCCAAGTAGGGCACGTGCCCCCGCATCTTAGCAGCGCAAGGTGGGTTTATAGGCATAAATCTGTTAGTGAATGACATTCGCACTACCAGCATGCTTATCAGAGCCAGTTGGCAAGTACCCCACTTACTCGAGTTTTGGCGGTTCAGTCTTCAGAGTACGACCGACAGTGACGGAAGTAGGGGAAGGTACGGATACCAAGGTAAGTAAGAGGCAGGTTCACTCCACCAATCCTTCCCCTCCACCATGACCAGAACCATGCCATGACCAAACTTCAGTAGGTACGTACCTTTATTAGCCTCTTCCCAGTCCCAGTATTAGGTTCTGCCAGGAAGTGCGGCCAAGCAAAAAAAATAATTTCTATCACGGGCAACGAATTTCTCTTTCTTCCCTCCCCAACCGCAAAACCAACCTTATCAAACAACCCAAAAAACCATAAAGTCGAGCCAGTCCGGAGGAACAGTATTCGTACTAGTTCTCTGTTTCTGCTCACTTCATTTCCACTCGGAAAGAAAAACACAAAAAAAACTTGAAAAAACCCCAAAATACACAACCCACCACCCCCTCATCTCACGACCCTCCCATCCTTTCCTCTTTGTCTCTCTCGCGACACCGCCCGAGTGACTTTTCCTCCTCTCACGAATTCTTTCATTAACGTCTTTGAGTCCTCATATACTCGAAGACTTTTGAAATCTTTCTGGTAGCTTCGCTTTGTTCGTAGCTTCCTTCTCTTTGTTCGCTCAAGGTCCAGTACCACGCGAACTTTGATCCGCCGTCGGCTTCATAAAAAGGTATGCTTGATCGACCCTCTTGTCTCTCCCCTCAATGTTATCGAACTTTTTTTTTTCTCTCGTCTCAATTTTTCACTGAAATCCCACTTTTATTCTTTACCCATATGCAAGCAACTTCCGCTTGATCTGTTTACTGATACAAATTTCTTTACAGGTTTATACACAACCCTAGAAACCGATATTCACAATGGCCGCCAACGCTGCTCCCGACGCTGTTGACCAGCTCGCCAACGACCTCAACAACACCTCTCTCAACGGAAGTGAGGCCAAGGCCCCTGCCGTCGACACCGGTGTCACCGCTGCCGCTGACGATGCTGCCGCTCCTACCCCCACCACCGCTGCTCCTCACCCCCAGAACTCGGCCTCTCTCTACGTTGGCGAGCTTGACCCCTCCGTCACCGAGGCTATGCTGTTCGAGCTTTTCTCCCAGATTGGCGCTGTTGCTTCTATCCGTGTTTGCCGTGATGCCGTCACCCGTCGCTCTCTCGGCTATGCCTACGTCAACTACAATGCCACTGCTGATGGCGAGAAGGCTCTCGAGGAGCTTAACTACACCATCATCAAGGGCCGCCCCTGCCGTATCATGTGGTCTCAGCGTGATCCCGCTCTTCGCAAGACTGGCCAGGGCAACGTTTTCATCAAGAACCTCGACGTCGCCATCGACAACAAGGCTCTCCACGACACCTTTGCTGCTTTCGGTAACATCCTGAGCTGCAAGGTCGCCCAGGACGAGACTGGTGCCTCCAAGGGCTATGGTTTCGTTCACTACGAGACCGATGAGGCCGCTTCTCAGGCCATCAAGCACGTTAACGGTATGCTTCTCAACGAGAAGAAGGTTTACGTTGGTCACCACATTCCCAAGAAGGATCGCCAGAGCAAGTTCGAGGAGATGAAGGCCAACTTCACCAACGTCTACGTCAAGAACATTGCTGCTGACGTTACCGAGGATGATTTCCGCCAGCTCTTTGAGAAGTACGGTGACGTCACCTCTTCCTCTCTGGCTCGTGACCAGGAGGGCAAGAGCCGTGGTTTCGGCTTTGTCAACTTCACCACCCACGAGAGTGCCTCCAAGGCCGTTGACGAGCTCAACAACAAGGATTTCCACGGTCAGGACCTCTACGTTGGCCGAGCCCAGAAGAAGCACGAGCGCGAGGAGGAGCTCCGCAAGTCTTATGAAGCTGCCCGCCTGGAGAAGGCCAACAAGTACCAGGGTGTCAACCTGTACATCAAGAACCTTGACGACGATGTCGACGATGATAAGCTCCGTGAGATGTTCAAGGACTTTGGTTCCATCACCTCCGCCAAGGTGATGCGTGAGACCCCCACTGAGGGTGACGAGGATAAGAAGGAGAAGGATGAGGCCGAGAAGGAGAACCAAGAGGAGGCTAAGGAGGAGGCCAAGGAGGAGCCCAAGGAAGAGTCCAAGGAGGAGTCTAAGGAGGAGACCAAGGAGGGCGAGGAAGACAAGAAGGCTGAGAAGAAGTCTGACAAGAAGCTCGGTAAGAGCAAGGGCTTCGGTTTCGTCTGCTTCAGCAACCCCGATGATGCTACCAAGGCTGTCGCCGAGATGAACCAGCGCATGTTCAACGGCAAGCCTCTGTACGTTGCTCTGGCCCAACGCAAGGATGTCCGCAAGAGCCAGCTTGAGGCTAGTATCCAGGCTCGCAACCAGCTCCGCATGCAGCAGGCCGCCGCCGCCGCCGGTATGCCCCAGCAGTACATGCAGCCCCCCGTCTACTTCGCTCCTGGCCAGCAGCCCGGCTTCATGCCTCAGGGTGGCCGTGGTGTCCCTTTCCCCCAGGGTGCTATGGGAATGCCCCAGGGTCGTCCCGGACAGTTCCCCTACCCTCAGCAGGGTGGACGTGGCGGTGTTCCCCAGCAGATGCCCCCCAACATGTACGGTATGCCTGGTCAGTTCCCTCCTGGATACGGCCAGCCCGGCACTCCTCAGTTCATGGCCGCTATGCAGGCTCAGCAGGCTGCTCTTGGTGGCCGTGGCGCTCCTCAAGGCGGCCGTGGTGGCCCTCAGGGTATGCCTGGCATGCCTCCCATGGCTGGTAACATGCCCGGCTTCCCCCCTAACAACAACCGCCAGGGTGGCCGAGGTGGTCCTGGCCGCAACGGCAACGGACCTCAAGGTGGCCGTGGTGCCGATGCTGCCGGAGCCTCCATCCTCCAGCAACAGCTTGCTTCCGCCCCTCCTCCTCAGCAGAAGCAGATTCTGGGTGAGCTGATCTTCCCTAAGATCCAGGCCATCAACTCCGAGCTTGCCGGCAAGATCACCGGTATGCTTCTGGAGATGGACAACACTGAGCTTGTTAACCTGTAAGTTTCTCCATATTGATTCATTTTACAAACAGCAACTAACATGCACTACAGTATTGAGGATGACTCCGCTCTCAAGGCCAAGGTCGACGAGGCCCTTGCTGTCTACGACGAGTACGTCAAGACTCAGGCTACTGAGGGTGGCGAGGCCAAGAAGGAGGAGGAGACCAAGGCTTAAGCTTTTTCCCACTCTACTATCATTTCCTTTTTCTATTATGGTTATCTGACTGGGCAACCCCCTCAACTGGAATGACGAACGCCTCTACAAGGCGATTTATGGAACAATCAGCAACGAAAACATGCTTTACGACCTTGTGTTACCCAATCTGAGGGGGCGCATTATGTACAGATAGACTTGGTTGCTATTTCTTCTCAGGAAGGGAGATTCAAAAGTTTGGGGACTTTAAGGTGGCTGGCTCTCGTCGCGAACCTTCGCTTGCTTACAGCAACGGCGTTGGCGCTTTCGAGAGAACCCACCAGGACGGCGTTGACGGTTTTCTGACACTCTGGCTGTTGGCCTATACCCCCCCCTACCAATGGTCCTCGTTTGCAGGCACGATCAACGCAGAGGTTTTATGCGGTTAGGGTTTTTAATGAAAGTTATGTTCAAGTATTCACTCGTGTATGATTTATCTTTGTGAAACATTGCAATAGTTGCTTACATGAATTCGCCCTGAGCTTGTGAAGTGTGTATTTCATGTGGTATTTCTAAACTAAAACCAAGAGTAATTCGTGATGTACATCAAAGCAAGCTGGCGTAGCTGTAGTCAACGCCTGTGACCAAACACCTGCTTAGTACAGAGAAAGCAAAACCAAATCCCAAAACAAAAGAAAATACAACAAAAAACAGTCATGATTCTATGCCAGCTGATGGTATCCAACAAGTGCAATGCTTTCCTTCGCTTAGGCAACTTCTCAAAGGGGATTCACGACAACAGTATCGGCTCTTTCTGCAATTGTATATTTCTTACTCGGAACGGTGCCGAACAGCGTTTCCATAACTTTGCCTTTCTGCTGTTTCCTCACATCACCGAGGTAATCACTGACGTCGCTCAGACCCCGGATCTGGTCCTCAAGGGTAAGGGTTGTAGAGTTGACACCACGGACGAGCGGCGAGACAAGTTTACTGCGCAGTGTCTCGAGCGACGCCTTCAAGGTCAAGAGCTTCCCGTTGTGGTCAACGAGAATACCCTTGTTGCGTACCGTCTTTTCACGCACATCACGTAATAACAAACGATTCTGCTCAAATTTGCGTAGTTCGGCAGCCCTTGTGCCAAGGAGTCGTGTCCAGAGGCTGGAGAGCATATCGGCGTGAAGTTCTTCCTGTGCAGATGATTCGCGGACAACCGTACGAGCGAGGTTGAGGAAGTGGTGGTCGACGGCTTCGAAGAGGGCAAACAAGGTGACGCTATGTTGCAGTTCTGCTTGAATTGAATCTTCAAGGACGGTGAGGAACTCAGTAAACAGGAGCTGCACCATGCGCTGCTCCCTTTGGGGATTGGAAAGACCGAAAACGTGGCTGGTCAAGCGGCCGAGAGTCGTGGGCGAGCCCGTAGCATCTTCGAGGATGTGGGCTTGAGAAAGGAGGTTGTGGATATTGTCATAGGCTGACGATATGGTTGATGGTGAAGGAGATGAGTTGAGGCGATTTAGATGCATCTTTGCCCAGTCCATGACATTGAGAATACTGCGATGATGTTAGAGATGTGGAAGAAGATACCCGAGGAAGGACTCACCCATCGATATCACCGTCGACTCTGGCAAAGAACTTGGTCATCTCCAAGGCCAGTGTTTTCATGGTTTCACTAAGGGCGTCTAGATCTGATACTATGCTAGTTGCATCTCGCATATCGCTGCTACGCACACTTTCGCCGAGATCCCAGACAGCCACACTCGTGGCTTGAAGGTCATGTACTTGAGAGACGGCATGCTCAGAGTAGTAGATGAGGGGCTCAAATGAGCGAGCGAGTCCCGCAACCTTTACAAGGTCGCCAACGGGACGTGGGGCAGCGGGCTGTAAAAGTGACTTAAAGAGGGAGACGGCGAAGAAGCCGACGATAATGGTGCTCATCGTTGTTGACCATGTCCGAGTCAAGGCCTTATAATGATCACGGATAAAATTAATAGCTGTCTCGATAGGCTCAGTGCGTTGTTGAACTTCCGCACGAACAGCAAAGCGTATATCTGACCTATGTTAGACACAGATTGAACAAACCATGTCACGCTATCATCACTTACAATTGTCGGGTGGTGGTTCGTGTAAGCTCAAGTCTTTTATCGGATTTGTCCTTTCTTGAAGTTGAAACTGTATTGTGGAGTCGTCAAACAGACCAGGACTGGTGCTCCTCCTCTTTTCCGGACTCTGGCTTCCCTTGGGCAGCCGTGTACGAATTGCCCTCTCTAAAACTCCATCATCCTCACTGTCATCCAACTCAGGTGTGCTTTCCATCAATGTGCTCATGCCTCGGGATGGTAAATCTTCAGGACCTCTCCAGAAGCCACTACTCCGGTTTCCGTTTCCGAGTCTTCTCCAAGCTGGAGGTGAGTACCCACCCGCGGACGCGGTCTCCGAGTCCTCGAGATCCCCTTCTGTCATTGCTGCTTCGCTGCGGTGGGCTGAGTGGTGGGGCAGCGATGGACTTGGTGGGAGATCGAAGTCCTGTAGGGACGCGTCCAGAATGTCGTGGGGATCCATGATCACGGCTATGCTTTGATGGGGATGAGGTATGGCGAGAGTCCCGACGAAGACGGCGTTCTATCTCTTGGAATTGAAGTTGCTTCTGCTGCTCGAGCAGTAAGTGTTGCTCTTGCGCCAATTGCTGTTGAAGGTAATGGCGACGTTGCGCGAGGACAATGTCCTGTCCAGAGACAACCAATTGTTGCTGATCCTCGAATACAAGCCCGGATGCTGCAAAGGGCGGCGCCGGGAGTGGCTTCTCGAATCTGGCTGGTGGGCGATGATCTGCTGGATCTCCAAATATTGGCCTTAATATCGACGCCAGAGATGGCAAGGGTATGCCGAGACTGGGGAATCGGAAGGCGACAAGACGAGGTACGTAGATGATTGCAAAGACAAGAAGGAGAACAACAGTAATGAGGTAAGTGCTCGGCGCAATTGTAATGCTGATAAGCGAGACGTTGTTGTTTACCGTGAAGAAGGAATTCATAGAGACGACTTATGGCTGACTGAGTCACAAGAGCGATTTTTGTTTCTGTCTTGTCTTTGACGGACGTTGAGTAAGGTTATTGGGGTAAAAAAACGGTTTCAAGTAAAGTTTATTGAGGCGTTGGTATTGATAATAGGTAGGTAAGTAGTAGAGGAGGAGAGGAAGAGGGCAAATAGAGTCTTAAAGACGGATTGAGTATCCAACTATTGAAAGGCCCGAGCAGGTAAGTACTTAGGTGCGGTGCGTATGTGCGCAGGTACAGCACAGCAAGTACAGCAGGTACTATGCAAGGATGATGTGTGGAAGGCAGGAACCTAAGAATGGAGGTCGCAGGCTCCTTGACCGACACCGACCAGTGGTTTAGGTACCAAGGAAGGAAAGAGGGAAAGGATGAAATGGAAAGAATAGAAGTTAAGAATGGAAGGCAGGAAGGCGAAACATATGAAACACAAGTCAATATTCGGTTATTTGACTAAGATAAGGTACATAAGTGATGCACATCACTTGCAGTTGAACCAGGTACCGGCAAGTAGACATTGAGATCGTCCCTTCCCTCTTCCCCTCGCCCTCATTCAGGTCGAGGTCGCAACGTCCCCTCCAAAGACCCCAAAATCGACGAGGTTGGGCCTGCCCTGGACAACGCATAACATCCAATCAAGCCCCGCCAACCGTGCAGAACAAGGGCCGCTCCTCGAACCCCCGCGCTAGTCCGTTTTGAGCAAGAACCGTAATCCACTCTACGCGTTGAACCTTCCATGAAACGCGAAAGTAAAGAGGTCACATGGTGTCTTTTGTTTATTGTTGTCTCAGATCTCCCTTATCTTTCCTTATTCGATCCTCTTTTATGATGTGATTAAGTACGCGAAAACCACCGACGAACTGTTAATCGCGTTGGTATTGTTTTTATTTTCGAGCTTAGGCGGACCACAGGCATTTACAGATCGTGACCATGTTATGATTTTTAGCTCGCATAGCCAATAAGACCGCCACTATGACTCGAACGATCACGCTCTTGATACGTTGGCAGCATTCTGTTGTTGATGCCCAGACTAGCACAAGAGGACCACTTGACGAATCGAAGAATTGTGGATCTGGGTCTGAATTTGTGGCCTTGAAGACAAGCATCGGCTAACTAAGTAGTAACCAAGATCAAGGTCAAAGATAGTCTCACGGACCAAGCGGAAGATAGAGGAGACAGATGTAACTACAGTGACAAGACAATGCATGGATCTAGTGCATGATATTAACATCGTTTTCTTTAATCTATAGAGCCAGTATATATCTACTGTATATCTAGTCTATCTACCATTCATCTCTTTTTCAAAATGTTGGTACGAAGCTCATGCTCATAAAAGCAACATGCTCGCCATCGCCAATACATGCAATCATCCACCCACCCAGCCATAGAACCTGGTCCTGGTTCAATGCAAAACACCCAAACTCTATGCACAGATGCCAGCATCACGGAATCTCGACATTGGGATTCTTTTCCTCAATGTCTAATTCACAGCACAATCGTCCTAAGAACTCAACTCTTCTCATAGACGCCTTGAGTCTCATACCCCAACCAACGCACTCGATTATAGGTTGAGAACACTGCGTGAACAGCTCAATCACCGTTTCTGTCGCCATGGGTTTGCTATCGCCAATCGCGTTCTGCAGGTTCAGGCCATCCTCCACTTCTACCACTGAAGGCCGCTCGGTTCCTTTCCATGGAAGGGGAAACTCCTCGCACAGCATGTTTACAGCTAGAGACTCGGCAAGCGAGGCATCCCACTTGTCTGACCCTGTGAGGTTCTTCCATGATTGGGCGAAGCACACGGGGACGCTGTTACTCCAGACTCGAGGGCCGTTGTGTCGATTATGCACGTCATACATGGCTGAGCCTTCTTCTATCAAACCCCACCACACGACGAGCTCGGTATCGGTTTCGTCGTCTCCTAGAAATATGACTCCATATATGGGATTTTGTGTTGGCTTGATTCCTAGCTGACCAGCGACAACGTATCGTTGAGACCCTGTGTAGGCCGCGCGCTGCTTAAGCTCGCGGTCCTTGAGAGTCATATTCACCTTGAAGGGAAAGCTTCCTCGTAAACGAATTTCTGGTTCAACTGTGTCTGACTCAAGCAGGATTGTCTCCGTCTTGAATTCGGGCTTATACTCAATTGAATGTATCGCTGAGATGGTCAGTTTTGCTATTCGGCTGAAAAGGCCTACGTTCATGCTTGGGGTTTGTACTCACCATGTCGATCGCCGCCGGTATCCAAGTATCCCGACTTCATACGATCGTGTTCTATCACCATAATAACGCTAGTGGGATCTCGCCGGAACACGCCTTCGGCATAAGGACTCTCCCCGAGAATTATTGCTGGTCGCGATAAAGTATCTGGCGATAAGCTGCAATCGAGAACAGCCAGCCACCTATCCCCAGCGTCTATAAGCTCCGTCTTATCATGGTTCCAGCGCGTTAATTTGCAAGGACACTTCCAGACACGAACAACGAGTCCCTGATCCGTTAACCTGACTCCGAACTTCTCGGAATCCTCCTGTCCAGCATATGTGCGTAAGTTGAAGTTGGCCGGATTGTCAGCTAAAAAGTGCATCCGTTGTGTTTTCGTTTCAGGCTTGCGAGCCAAGGGCCACCTCCAGACGAGAATGGACTGATCTGGCGACTTTTTGAGGATTTCCTCTTGTAGCCGCAGGAAAGCTCTGCTGCCTTCGCCGTACAGAATCGGCATGTTAATACCGAAAATCCCCATCAGAGCGTATGCTATATCTTCAACACGGTTCGTTTCTCTCTGGGCCATCCAGCCCATCCTTGTGGCCACGTTTTCACGCTGGAGCTTTGTCGATATCCTTCGGTCCTTTTTCATCTCTGGCTTATGCAAGAATGTCTCATCAATGCCTGTGATATCACTTATTGTTGGAGCCAGAGTATGTCGTTCGCCCAGAGGCGACCAATTGTGATCGAAGAATTCCACCTCATTGGGGGCAAGCAGCTCCTGTAGCGTCCAGCCGCGGGTGAACCAGCGGCTGTTCTTCAAGCTGTCGACCACTTCGACCCCGACTTCGTGGAGGAAGACATCTGAGAGGTAGGCGTAACATACTTCGGAATTGCTATACCAGCGGAACATGGAGTTGATGGCCTCTGAAAGCTCTGCGCTACTGGATTTGTCGATGCAGCACGTGTCGATCCAGATGTAATTGAGCTCGCGACTCTGTGCCCTCTCACATGACTGAGCTATCTTGCGATACCCAGGTCCATTCTTCTTTCGAATCTCGTCCATGCGCGTGGGACTCTGAATGTCATCAAAGAGGACCTCATCGTTACCCCACGTATGCGACAAGATGGCGTATTTTTCGGACCCCTCGTCCAGGGTCTCAAGCTGCAGCGTCTTGGTATTGACGAGTCTCATAGTTGCGAATGGAAAAGAATGAGGAGAGGAAAGAGGGAAACATGAAAATGAAATGAAACCAAACCAAACACTAATAGTACCACTCAATTTTCAAATTCATGAGATCAGATCCAGTAAGGGGTGCAGTGCAATTTGTAGTGGCGGAGCACTTTCATGCTGTCCGTTGTCGGTTTCAGCCTCGTTGTTGGTCCGTCCGGGGACGAGACGAGACAAGGTCGGGCAAAACCAAGGCAAGGCAAGGCAAGGCCAGGTAAGGCCAGGCGCGGACCATATAATATGACAAGCGAGTCAGTGTACGGATACCTACCTATCTAGGGTTGGGGTTGAGAAGCCAATGAGATGTGTCAAACCCCCTGTGGCAAATAGCAAATCTCGCTGGCAGCTGATGAATAGATCAGTTGGCCGTCATTCAGAAGTATTACAAGTGGATTGTTTTATTTTAAAAAATACAGTCAGAATTTCGATAGTTGTGTCCCAATTACGCGCCGAAGACAAAGCGCAAAGCTTATTTCTCTTAAGCTAAGCGCAGCTGCTCAGACCTCCTCACTCGGAGAACCAAACTTCGCATAACTTAGATGATGCACGTGACGTACCTGAGACAAACCACTCTCCTAACCTGATGCAACGACAGCCAACCAACTAGAATAGTCTAGTACAAGGATTAGTTAATTAACATTACAGATAATAGGACAAAGCATTAACAAGTAACAACCATCTCCTGAAACCAATCTTTAAACAGTTTACCAATCGCTTACTACCATCTGTTATTTATCATAGAGAAAGACTTCTACCCATAAACACAACGAGCCGTCCATGTCCTGCCCAGTCGTTAAAGATTGCGCCTTGTCATTCTCCAACGACAAAACCAGCTCTACAGCTTAATAGAATACCCGGCGCTGCTCTTACCCAGAAAAACAAATCATCAAGCTTCATGAAGCATCTCTCAACATGCATACCCATATATCTAGCCGCACTTCTGATTCATCAACATGTCGATTTTCGATTAATCGATCTTAGCGTGGGCTAGACTTCGAGCCGTTGGGTTGCTGAGATTGTTCACCGGCTTCACACCTCTGTATTTACCCTGCTTCCGGAGGCGTTTACGCGCTACCATGACGGGGACAGAACTCTTGGTGACCAGGTAGTTGGAGAAAGACCCCAGAATGACACTGTAACATGTTAGCCATCGAACCTTGATAACTCAAACCGCAATAATGTAACTTACCCCTTTAGTGCACTTCTTCCACGACTTCCTATGACAACCAGAGTTGGATTGACAAGGTCAATCACTTCTGTTATCAAGTGTTTTGGGTTCTTGCAGTGTAATACTTCCACAATCACCCTCACCTGAAGAGTTGTTTTTCGCAGAAGGCGTAGCACTTTATCGGTGATTTGCTTGACAGCATGACGTCGCTCATCCTCTGCCCGGCCCCTTTCCCCTCCTGCTCGGCTTGATGGCGCCGGAGAAGTGTTCGGAGTGTTATTCTTCGAATCACCTCGAATCGAGTTTCGCACGAAATCTGGCACCGCAGACATGGATGGTGCGACGGATCTTGAGTTGGCAACTGTATTGATCGCAGCTGCTTGCTCCTTCATGGCCTTTGGATCGTCAGGAACTTGATTGTCGACCCCACTGATGCCGGTCTCTTCATCCACGCAGTATATGCACATCAACGTATCGCCGTCTCGCAAGACAGTACCAATAGCCCATTCCAAGGCATGCGTTGATTCGTCGCTCAGATCTGATGCAACCAAATATTTTCGCAGTCGGTGTTGCTCCTCTTCAGCTTGCTGGGCAATCTTGTTGTAGTCGCCACGGTAAATCATGCGAATAGCCCGATGAGAATCGTTGGTAGAGATGATGTTTGACATAGAACACGTCAGATTTTGAGCTCTCTTGATGTCATCCATATCCAGCTCCTCATCGGAATCGTTTGCCGAAGCCACAGTCGACATCTGATCATAAGCTGTCTTGGGATGCACACCGCCGCCTTTGTTGAGTCGTGTGTTCTCACCCAGAGGGGTCGTTACCTTGATCTCTGGCTCATCAAAGAGAGAACGGTATCCTGGTTGCTTTGATACGGTCACCCCTAGAGAATCTTTTTAGCGATTGGTCAGATATTCGAGGTGGGATTTTGCATACGCTCTTCTTCTGCAGCAGCCAAAAGACTTAGTGATTTCCGGCGCTCTTTATCGTCGCCGGACTGGCCCACTGCGTCGGGATTAAGTGACCTAGGATCCTTCTTGCGACCGCGATCTTCATCGTCAGATGAGTATGGCTCGTCTTCGTCGCTGGAGCCCAGCGCCTCGCCATCGGGACCCAAATAGTCTTTTATCATACGGCCATTCTGGCTGTTTTGGCGATTGGGCAGCGCCGACAAACTACCGCTTGAATATGCCAAATTTGCGTCGGAAAGTCGGCGATATGCGTTGCTTAGATCCACGATAGTGCCGTCGTCTAGCATAGCTTGACCAGGACTCAGCACTTGTGGTACATGGGGTGACCTGGACCGCGATCCCAGACGATTGTGCGGCGACTTGGATTTCCTGCTGCTGTTGCCACCAAACCAGGAACGCTTGCGCTCACTTTCGCCTGGAATTTGAAGGCCACTTAGGTCCGAATTTCTAAGTGCTTCGCTCAGGGCATTTCCAGATGGCTTTCTGCCGCCCTGTGTATTTCTCTTGGGGAGTTGCTGGCCTGTGTTACGAGTAACAATATCCGAAAATTGATAGCCTACGGTTGGGTCATTCCGAGAAGCTGCTCGAGGTCCAAATTCGACTGGATTTGACGCGGCATCGGAAAAGCTTCTAGTGTGTCCAGTAGTGGCAGGTACAAGAGATGCTTTGGTCATAACTGGAGAGTTGGGAGTTGTGCTGGTGCCAGAGGGCTTCGCGGCGGATAAAGGTGTGTCGGTATCCAGCATGCTTCGGACTCTGGGCGGAGGAGGAGAGGTAGTGTCGAGCATACTCCGCACCGGACCTTGGCGAGGAGAGCTGGGTGCTGGTTGATTACCGACATCCAACATACTTCGAACGGGAGATCGAGGAGTAGCATAAGGCGAGGCAGATCGCATACCGCCTTGCACGGCAGGTTTAGGTTTAGGTCTGTTCTCAAGCAAGGCCAGAACTTCCTTGCGCTCCATGTCGAGCATGGCCTCTATGCTCATAGGTTGGTTGTGCGACATGATGGCGAGAAAGTGTAGTCGGCACTGATAGAGATGAAGATTTATGTAGAAAGAGCAGTAGTATAGGTAGCGAGAGGTGAAAAATCGTCCTCGGTCGCTGTGCTAGGTGAATCAATAAATTTGGCGGGGATCTTTTAGACAGAACTCAGAGCGTGGTATGTAGGGCGAAATAGCATTGCGCGAGCCTGTAACTGTATTATACAAGTATTGCTGTCTTTGATTCGACGGTGAACAGTTTTCTGACTATGCTTGGTAACAATGGTTGCTACAAGTCGAAGTTAAAGCTATCGTGGTCGATTTCGAGTCGATACGTCAGAGGGAACTCGGTGAAGCTGGCGGGCGCTGAATGGCGGCGAAGTAATGATCGGTTCGTAATATCGCAATTTAGTACAGGAAGCTGATACGAGTGTGTTACAACAAGCCTGAGTAAATAATCGTATGTGTTTCGCCGTATGAGGAGGAAATGATTTGAGACTGAAGAAGAGAATGAGGAGAAGCAAGAAGAAGAGGGGAGAGGAGAAGGTCGATGTGCCGGTAGTGGAATCCAGGTCTAGGCTCTGGGGAAAGAGCAGGTAAGGCGTGGAGTCTAAATGTTAGAGGAGTTTACGCCCAGACAGAGTGCGGCGCAGCCCAGACAAGCCCCCCAATTTGGGCCACAGATGTGTGGTAGATCATCGAGTGGTGGGGTAGAAACAGCTAGGAATGCCCTGGAGGTTGGGCACTAAGATAGCTAGAGTTGTCCTTTTTGTGGCAACGATGCGCACCCGACAGCACAAGCCATCGGTTAAGGTATTTTTTAAAGTGGTGCACCGTCTCTACCTACTGCACGAGGTTAATTTCATTCACATAAGCCGAAGCTGTGATTACATCCGAAAACATTTATAGCAAACAAACAAACAAACCATGCCCAGCTCACTTTTTGTAGCTGAATTATTGACAGATGACTAAAACTCCACACAAATTTATTCACTCTTTATTGGTGCCTGTGTAATGGAGTGTTTGCGTTGTCATGTGAAAGCATCATTCTGCCGCCTCTGAATCGAAGTTTCGTAATTGGATGATAGATCTCACCGGTTTGGGTCCCGGACTAGGATCATAATATGAATGGAATGATTTCCTAAAATTAAGAAGTACAATCTCTGAAAAACTATGTCCAGCCATTGTTGATTCGCTAATCTGGATATTATGCCGTATTTAAACGTGGAAGTTGTTATCAATCTAGAAGGCCCGGTAAGCATAAGTTGGCTTTCCCATCGATAGATTAATCTGTTTCGGAACGGCTAGAAATTGTGGCTGGGTCTATGCGTTCGTTACTTGCATTTGGTATTCGCGAAAACCTAGAGCTTTTTCCAATACCGGCCTTTGATGCACCATAAACTTCGCCGTTGAGAGCACAAGAAACTGCACCAGCTGGCCAGTACACAAGAGTTTGGGCGTGTTGGCAGGTTATATGAACTGTTAGTTCTTTGCTCCCCCCCAACTTGTATCTGCAAACGAAGGGGCCTCCGTTTCCGATGCACATTTCCTCCTTTCTGTACCTCTACATGGTGCAACTCAGGCTGTCGTAAGAACCAACTATGCTTGAGAGAGATCAGTTGGCACTCATCGATTGTTTTTTGTCATTCAGTTGACCTGCAATTTGATGTGAACCTTTTGCTTTCCAGCACACAACTCCTTACCGTTGAGTAACTCGTAACACACATCCCATGCCACTTATACCCCGGCATGTTCCAGTCTAGTCCGTCGGCACGGTCGGTACTCCTGTCCCCGCATTCGGGCCCGGATTCTCGGTACCATCCGTGGCTGTGTCCGATATCATCGACTTTGTTCCCACTCGTTTACGCTGGGCCCAATCAGTGGTACATCAAACACCATCAAGAGTGATTGCTGCGCCTGTCTCGGGAGAATTCAAAATCTGGCTGTAAGGATAAAAAAAAAACGAAATAAATTTAGTACATGCTGAGGATGCTGTCTTAGATTAGTACTTAGGTAGATCTCAGGCCACGGGCTTGTAAAGCACATCAATACCCCGCCGAATCCTAACAAGGCACTTCACCTTCCAAGCAAGGTACGTATCATAGAACACAGGGTAAACCCGATAAGATGGTGACTTTTGAATGCCTCTTTTCATCAAATGGCTGGATATAGTTACATATTTGGCACATCTACTGTACAACCTAAAACGGAGCAGGAGCCCCGACCTTGTCCCATCTAAATCTACATCTTCTTCTTGACCTTGAGCTTGTTGGACCCAACGTTTGCTCGGGCTGCCGTACCCAGCTTGTGGACGTTCTTGCGCTTCTCCCACACACCCGAACGTCCTTCCACAACGGCAACAATCTCCTCGGCGATTCGGTAGGGGAATTGCTTGCGTCCACTGCCCTTGGAGGGCTTCTTGTTGATAACATCCAGAATCCATTGAAAGGCGATTCGTCGTCGCTGCCTCACACCCAGAGGGACGGGAAGTTCTAGTGCTCGGCCACCACCACCGGCACCCGCCACGTTGCGGATTTTGAGGAGAGGCGCCACCGAGTCGACGGCGACGGTAATGTATAGAATTGGGTTGAGAGGGAGATGCGTGGCCGGGGGAGTGCCAGGCAGGAGAGGGAATTTCGGACTGTAGATCGGAGGTGGTGCGGTTCGGAGGTAGTTCATGACAATAGCCATATTCTGAATCATTTGTTAACCATTGCCCTCCCAATTCTTCTCAAAGGCTGTCTAGACTTACTCGTTGAGCAACACTGAGCTTACCATCCTTCATGAGGAGTCGAGTGATTTGCTCCAGCACAGGATGGTAACGCTTCTTCATGTTGAAGCCTTCCGGCCAAGGTCGCCTGGGCAGACCGAACTTGTGTCCAGGGTTTCGCATCTCAGTGCTGTCAGGCGAATCCAACTCAGCTTGCTCCGCTTGGGCAACGAGAGCCTCGGCCTTCTCAGCCGAAGGAATAGTACCCTCACGATAAAGAACATCCTCTTGCGCTGGTGTCAGACCACCCTCGATCGTGCTCGATTGTGTGCGACCGCCGTAGAATATTTGCTCAAGTGTCGCATCGTCGATAATCTCGTCGGAAGAGGCTGGCGAAGACGTCACCTAGATGGCAGCCCCATTAGCTGCGAGACATGGGAGCTTTTCGAAAGACCAATTCCTACCTCAACATCCCCATTTCCTGTCGACGCCGCGGAAGCGTCACCCTCTTTCGAAACTGAGCCAACCTGGGAGTCCTGGGTCTTCTGAGCGTTATCAATTGCCTTCGGGGGCTGGTCGTTTCCGTCGTTCGAATACCATCGATTCCGTGGGAGAGCGTTGACGAATGGGGCTGGTCGGGGGGCGACAGGTCTCGACCGAATTGCGAGAGCTCTGCATGCACCCCATATACTCGTTCTCGGAGACATGACTGAGCTCCGCGGTGCTTACAGCGTTCGTGGAGCGAGTTCTACAGCAGCCTCGTGGCTCTTGTGATCGATGGATGGACAAATTCGCGATGCAAAACTCAGGTAGCGCGGGGAAATAATCTTCCGACTACTGCGGTCCCGCTTTAACTTACAACCACGAGAGCATCACAATGAGAGTAAAATGTCGGGAAAAACTTTGGGAATTGAAGTAGAATTGAAACATATTCTACACTAGAAAACTTGGATTGTAACCCGGAATCATTATGCAAAGGTATTTATAACGGTTGAAACTCTTGGTAGAGATTCACCATCCACATCTTTGTCTCGATAGGAATAAGATGACTGTCTAATCCAGCATTCACACAATATTAAAGAAATAACTTTAAATACATTATTAGATCTCAATGATTCTACACTATCTGTAGCTTGGAGCGCAGATTATGAGCGTTTGATTCATAAAACGCTACTTCATTGGCACTTATTGTAAATGGTGACCGATGGATTACTCTCACAACTCATCCATATCTCAAAGCACCGAGATCGGAATGCTTCAGTAGAACAAGCCACGGACCGTTTTAGACATGCAGATTATTGTGATGCGTTGTACCGACTTACACCCGGATCGGCCGTGGCTGCACCGACGTGGGGGGGCACAACATCGATTGAGCATGAGCTTCCATTTCAAGCAAAGAGCAGTCAGTCAGTGTATGAGTATATGACGCTACTATTGATCTGGTGGTTCATCTAAGTTACAGTGTGGTATCTGATTCAGCCAACTTGATCTGCAAAGCCACTCCCTTCCTAAAACCCCTGGGAGTGGCGAGCAGGTCAGTTACGAAGGACATGCATATTATACCATAGAAAGTAAGCAATCTTTTTGGAGCTTCTAAGAAAGTTCGAACCAAACCGTATAAGTTCTAAGCCCAACCTTTTCCTGCCAGAAACACTTTTATAAATATCCTTGATGAAAACCCATTGGCCCAGATCCTTCGTGTAACTATTCCGTCAAACACCAAACCAAAACGTTCATACCTAACCGACATATCCTCCCATTTCCCACGTTGCACACAAATACAATCCGACTTCACCTCTTTCACTGTCCCATAGAATACAACCCAAACCCAAACAAAGGTCTCTGTTATTGCAGCGCTAGTTGCGTGGTGACCCTTAACCTCCCTCTTTTTCTGGGGTGAGGTTACCAAACTCCGGCTGTTAGAAAAGAAAGAAGAAAAGACAAGAGGTGAACCGAAAATATACAAAAGACCAATCCTCCCCTTTTAAGTGACCATGTTGCTTGATTTCGATCAAGGCCTACTGCATGAGCAAGCCAAGCGTATGAGAAGAGTGACACCAACACCAGAAGTCTAGTAACCCTGACTTCGAGTGGGAGAGCCGGATTCGGAACCGGTTAACCACTTGACTGCACATTCGGCAGCATCTTCTCTGGCATTGTTGATGTTCTTTCCGTCATACCAGAATCGAGCTGGAACTTTCTGGCCATGAACAGTCACTGTGCTTGACCAAGCAGTTCTTCCACCTAGACAAGTTGAATTTAGCTAAGACTACAAAGACATAACGTGACATCAAACATACCACGGCGATCCGAGAAATCTTGGAATACTGGACGGGTGATTGAATTGACTTGACAGACATCTACAGTGACAGTCAGTATTAGAGCTTCGAGTCTGAAGATTGAGGGGATGCTATTTACTGTCAAGCTGGTTCTGCCATGTGGTAGATTGAGTATCCATTGTAGTTGTTGATGGAAATATGCAGAGGAAATGTAGTCGAGATTCGATGTCTTGATACAAATATTGATTTCGATGCAGAGAGTGGTGTATTAGACAAGGTAATTGGCCAGAAAAGTTCCAATGGCTAGAATAGAAAGAGATTATGTTCAAAGCACGGTATTCGAACTGTTCGATTTGGCAAGAGTATGAGCGGCGAAGGTGGGTTTATATATACAGTCAAGCCAAGCTGTACGCAAGGGACTGTTAGTATACACCCGGCGCAAGGTCTCAAACAAGATGGCGAAAGTAGGTATGCTGAACAGTAGCCCAACCGATGATGTATATACGAGGCCTGAAAGGTAGGACGAAGGCGAGCAGACAAGTTGGGTTCAGAATGACGATGATGTGGCAGAAGAGGATTAGATGCCGTTAAGCGGAAAGGATGACCAAGGCGGCAATGCGGGCTGTACGCAGGCAAGAAGCTTGTGTGAGGTTGAGTTGCAGGCAGTCAAGGATGTGAAGCCACTGGTGATGTGTTGTACGTCAACAAGATGTGCGTTCAAGGCGATCACAAAGAAAGGCTGGAGAAAGAAGCGTCGCAAGAGAAGGTTTGAGGAGGATGTACATATATAAATAGTTAAGAGGATCCGAGCCACTAGACCATTGAGTGAACTCGAACGGATTTACAAGCGAAATACCCAGAAAAAGAAAGACTGTAGTTTGTGCTGACAGGCAAGCTACGCAGCAAGCATACCGTCCGTCTGACGGTATCCGTACGCTACACTACACACTACTAGGGCCCTGTAACTTGGTAGATGGGGCTCCGAGTTGGGTTTGCTTTTTCTAGCCCCTTGGGGGGATTAGTGTGGAATCTGGCACATGAGGTACTCCTTTTGGATCAGAGTTCACGACGGGTGTGGACTAAATTGCTTGGACCTCAATATGGGCCGTGCCGTAGCCCGTCAGTCTAAGACGGACGGTAACGGGAGCGGAAACGGGTAGAAAGGCGACTTGCTGTAGGACTAGAATAGACTATGTGCTTACATAGAAGCTAATTCGGTCGATGTGAGGCCTGACGAGGCTGACCTTGATCAAGACAAGCGAGAACCTGTCAACGTGCGATCGGGAGAGGCAGGGGGACGGACCATCTGGAATGAAGAAAGAATAAGAAACAAAAGAAAGTAAGGGAGGGGGCGTGGATAGTAAGACATATTCGAGGGCGTTGATAAGGGTGCAGTAGAGTAGATTATCCGTAGGTAGCTCGTGGCCGTGGAGCCTTCTCAGGCGTAAACGTGCAAGGGGATGGATGAATGAGCAGGCGGATGTATACGCGTGCAAACATCCGTGCGACAAGGCCTTGATTCGGAAAAGGCTGAAAGGCACTGGTACGCTGGGCCAGATGGAAAAAGCAAAGCTGACTTGTCATGGAATAGTCTAGAGGACAAGCAAGGCAATCAATTAACAGTGGGTGCATACCAAACTTGCTAAGGTACGAGTAACTAAGAGAGAAAGAGATGTTTGAGGAGAAAAGAGAAGAAGGAAAAAACAAGGTGAGGCTGGCCATGACGAAATTGGAAAAGAAGCAAGAGGCGGACAGAGAGAAGAGACGACAAGAGAGAAAGAAAGATGGCAGCAGTTGAGTTCGATGCAGCGAATTCCGGACAACAATGATGTGCAGAATGAGGTGTCATGCTTTAGATGATGTTGTACACAAGCACTCAAATGCAGGCACAGGATCAGGCCTATATGTGAACTTGGGCATATAGAATATTAATATCTATCCAAGGAGGCGAGAGAGAAGGAACAATTTGAGGTGGTGAGAAAACAAGACTTGCTTGCATTTGTCTTTGATGAGATAACTTCCAGTCAACCAGACAAGATTCGAGCCTGAACCCAAGCCTAAGCCCAAGCTTTAAGTTGGCCTGGCCAGCTGAAGCAAGCTAGCCCAGGAAAGCTATGAACGAGACAACACAAGGTGACAGGCCAATGAAGTAGTGCTTGTTTGCTGGGATCAGAAATCCTCGAGGGTCGGTCAGATCCATGTGTAGATGGAAACCTTCCTTTGTGTTGGAAATTGACAGATGATGAATGACAAACAAAAAGGGGAAAAGACTCGTCACTCAACGAGGAGACAAGAAGACAAAGCAAGGTGATTAAAGGATGGAACTCGTAGTGATGAATGCGTGGCTATTTCCTGGTTCTTTTTCTTTTTCTTTTTCTTTTCTTTTTTCATGTTCCCCTTCGTCGCACATGTCTCATCTCCTTGACCGTTCGAAAAATTTGACGTTTTCTTCTTTTTTCTCTTTCTTTGCTTTTTCTGATATTGCAGGCACTATGATGTGGATAAACTTGAACAAGATCACCGTCATAGCGTGCCATAGTCCGGTCTAGCGCTAAGCTCTAGCCTACTAAGGTACCACTCTATCCTGGTCCGGTAGCCTAACCCAGCGTGCCCAGCTCAGCTTCCAGCATCTACCCGGCAAAAAACTTCCCGTGAAGGTGCCCGGATCTGGAGCATGTGGGGGAGAGTGCCATCCACAAGCACGCAGAAGTCAGTAACAGTTTGGCAGTCACGGCTGATAGTGTCTTCCTTTATTAGGCTAGGTAAGTGCTCATCAAGACGCTAAAGAAAGGTCGATAATAACATCTACCGGCGACAACCCCCAGCTTCAAACAAAGCAACAAAAACATTCAAGGCATTATTAGTCCTTCACTCTCGCTTAGACCAGACTTGGACTCGTCATCCCTTTATCATATCCAGCAACAGGGTCAAGCCTCTATGCATGACCCAAACCTTCTTTATCCATGCTGTATCGGTACCGATTTAATCTTGCTGCCATCACCTCGATCATCCTGTACCAATCTCAAATGCCCTCGGACATGTCAAGGGAGATGTGGACCCGGCCCAAATATGCTATCGACTTGTCAGAACATGTGCGGTAGGCGCAGTGACCTGGTGATGGATCTTCGCGTCTTCACGGTCAGTACACTAATATTAGCCGCGCGATGCGACTGATATCAGGAGGACCCTGGATCATCGGCGTATTTCCTGGATCGCCATCCTGAGAGTCGACTTCATCCTGGTTCGAGACCAGCATCGATAAGCTTGACCTGGAGAGAGATTTTGAAACCTGTCTGTGACTCTACAAATATTTTCGGAGACTTTCATTTCGCAGGCATGCCGTGTCCGAAGATCCAGATGGCTATGCTACATCATCATGCCCTCGAAGCATATTTTTGTTGGCAGCCAGCATTTAAGAGCTCTTGATGAAGCAGGCAGTTGAAGTAAACAACGAGTGTACCCCCACTAAATCTTCAGTATGGGCTGCCAGGCGCTCGATACCATTGCTCAACATTTCAGGAAGCTAAATGGTCGCTGCATTATACAATGTAGTTAAGCCTTCGAGTCCAACGACTGCCGAGCCCGCTACGTCGTTTTTCTCGGGATGCTAACTTTGGGGTCAATGACATGCCGGACCCCTGCATGTAGCAGGGCCCGTTACTGTTAGCCTTTCGGTTGAAGCTCGCCCGAGCATTTGTTCAGAGCTATTCAAATACTAGTACGTGCTAATCTTTATTATAACCAGTTGGTATGGAACTGTTCGTTCAGTAACCTTGGCCATTGTCGTCTTGATGTTTCGATTGCATTCGTTTGCGATCCTTAGCTCGAACAAGGCAGAATCCTGTTTGTGTTGAAATGATAATGCCACCCTTTGATTCAGCCCAAACCAAGCAGTCAAGAAACCGACTTGTCTCAGTAGGCTATTCCTCTTTCCACAACATTCTTTTCTCACCTTGTTTTCTCTTCAATGCGACAACAAGACCAAAACCATTACGCAACTTTACATACTCGATAGCAAAAGCGACGTGCCGATTTCGAGTGTCGAAGCTGTATACATTTTCAACCCCACGCCAACGTGGGCTCATCCCTGCTACCCGGACATATGATAACAGACCGTGGCCAGCTTGGGCATTGACCGGTACCAAGTCGAGCGACGGCAATAATATCTCCAAAGTCCGTTGAAAAACTCTTTTCATGATACTGCGTTTCATTGACTTTGGTCTCGACCCTGCAATAATCTAATCCCTGCTAGATCAGTCATGTAGGACAAGCCGACAAGGGAAGCATATTTACATACGACCGCCCAACTCCACCAAGAACATGCTCCCCAGTCCTTGCAGCAAACCCAAGTGACGTGACAGCAGCAACTCTGTGATCCGGCTATCGGGTAGCGGCCGCGCCTATCATGCTTTAGGGTTCCGCTGACTGTTTCCTCAACCGCCCTTGTGGTACTCCAGCAAACGTGATGCCACGCTTCACCGGTCTGGAGCCTGCCGTAGATCCCCACGTCAAATGCTGCAACGTGACCACCCATTTACTCGTCTCCTTGCATATTCTCCAGCCCTGCAACTCGCCGTTTTAGATAAAATGCCACCGCCCGTTTCTGTCTCGCATGTTCAACAATTGTCTCCTATCGAGTCTTGGGATTTGCCTGCCTCCGAGAGCTCTCGATGAGAACCCACCAAGAGCTGCACGCAGCCTCTTATGGCGTGGACCTTGGTTCGGAAGGAGTGCTCGTAATGTGGCCATCAAAGGTACAGGCTTCTAGCAAAGCAGTTCAGCGCTTGGTCACGACTGTAGTTCGGTACGGTTGATTAGCAATTTGGCCGAGCCGAATTCCAGCACCTGATGTGTAACGAGACACTGGAACACGAAAGAGTCGAGAGTGACAGATGAAATGATGATTACTATTCCAAGTTCCGAAGTTTCTCATTTGTGGTAAGCTGCCGTGTGAAAGACATATACTTGGGTTTCTGTATCAGCACTGAATACAGATAACGGATGCCGAATACTGCTGAGTTGGGTATCCGTTACAACTCACGTGTCTCGTGTACGGTATAAGATGAAAAGGAAACTTAACCTTTTCCAACACAGTTCTGTTTCGTGTATTGAAAGAATGATTTGCAACACACCGGCCAAAAGTATTGGGCTAATAACTATATAGATACTCAGAGAGATTAGATACAGACAGTTTCAAGGTAGGAACTCACCTATAAGACTGATGATTTCGTGGTAGGGAATTGGTATACTTGATGACAAGGTTTGATAGGCTTCGAGACTAATAGATGATGCATCTATAATAACTTTATATCGACTACAAGCTCAACAGCACCCAGCTAATAATACGCTCCAGAAGCACGAGATTAATACAGTTTATCCTATCTTATATTACTGGCATATATGCACCAGACCGTATGGTACGTATGATATAACGATGCGTAAGCCAGTAATTTTATGCATCAGAGGAACTCATCAGAACCACGAATCTGACTTATATTGCTATTCTCGGCTGAGAAAGAGGCTGGTTTCCTTCGCAAACCATACTCTTAGTAACTGCGATATAAGTCCAGCTTGTATGAGTTCTCATATATCACTTTAAGAGGCGCTTATCTAAGGACAATACATTCATAATATAGTTCTAAGAATGTGAATTCGGCCAGAGAGATCAAGGGGGATAGACGATGGCAGGAGAATTGGAAATCAAGCTCAGGATATAGAATATATTTAGCCTGAGAGCGAAAAAGAGATGGCATAAAGCAACTGAATTTTTTCCGTCTATTCGACAAGGCATCAAGTTTTCTGCAATGCCGAGGAGAGGCTCTGTCTCATCAACCTCATTCATCCTTTTTAGGCTCTGCATGAATAATCTATCTCTGGGCCCAATTGTGCAAGAACAAAATGGGGCATCGTCTTGCAAAAATTGGCTCATGCGTTTTTAAATATCAGCCTCGTTAAACCCATATTTGTAAGCAGCCATTTTTTCTTGGAAAGACAAGGCAATTTATGAGTTTATTGTCTTGACTGTAACATCAATGCTTCGATAGACTTAAAGAAGTGGTGCCCTTTCTCGGTCCGACAATGGCTCCGCTCACCCCATATGTCATGTCATTCGACAACCATGATTCCCCGAACGTCAAAAGGCAGGTACATGATTCAATGTAACTCTTTATCAAGTCGAAAATGCAGATCGATCATTTATCATTAATTGACTATCTCGATTAACTCGAGAAAAAAGATCAATTGGCTCAAACTTGATTCCAGAACTTCCTCACGACAAAAAGTATAAATTTCTAGCGCCATCCGCCAAGCTTATTCTTCCCCGAAGTCTACGTCACCACAAACTCAACACCAACGTTCAAGGGTAGAACGGGAAACGAGAAACTGTCGATCTCCCCACACAAACTCCACAAACCTCCGGACTCCAGGTTTACTTTGGTAAAAGTTCAAGCTCCGGGGACTTGTCTCTGCCCTGTTCACGCCGTAGTATCGCCGAATATCGCAATGGGGGAAGAATGAATCCCGTTTCTTGGGTTGGATTGAGCATGGACATACCATGGACTTGGCTCAAATTTGGTTCCTCTCATGACGATGTTACCATCCCCGCTCACTGCTTGTCGGGGCGACAGAGTTTATCTGGGCTGTTGTGATCAGGATATATATATGAGCATCAGCGGCTCCTCGGTTTCATTCTTTTGAGTATCGACTGTACGTGGTCGTCAAAGTCTCAATCATGAAGTTCTCGCTTTTCTTAACGGCTGGCTCTCTTGCCTGGGCTAGTCCTTCAACTCCCAAGCTGGACTACAACCGAGCTCCCCCCAACTTGTCAACTCTGGCCAACCTTACCATTTACAACACATGGCGTCCACGAGCTCACGTCCTTCCACCTACTGGACAAATTGGAGACCCTTGTATGCACTACACTGATCCCAAGACTGGACTTTTCCATGTCGGCTTCCTACACGAGGGTGCTTCTGGTGCCACAACCGATGATCTGGTTACCTACAAGGATCTCAACCCAGGCGGTGCACCTTTTATTCGCGCTGGAGGTCTGAACGATCCAGTTGCTGTTTTTGACGGATCGGTCATCCCCGTTGGTATCAATGGAACGCCCACGCTCTTCTATACATCGGTCTCATACCTCCCCATCCACTGGACTATCAACCACACTCGTGGCGCTGAAACTCAGTCCCTGGCTGTATCTACAGATGGAGGACGTAACTTCACAAAAGTTCGAGGCGGCCCTGCGATTCCGGATCAGCCTTTTGCACTCAATGTGACAGCTTTCCGTGATCCCTTTGTTTTCAAGAACAAGGAGCTCGATAACCTTCTGGAGAGCGAACCAGGCGTATGGTATAGCGTCATCTCTGGAGGCGTCCAACAAAAGGGCCCCAGCATGTTCCTCTACCGTCAGTACGACCCCGAATTCCAGTACTGGGAGTATATGGGCGAGTGGTGGCACGAAAAGGCCAACACGACCTGGGGCGAGGGTATGTGGGCCGGACGCTACGGCTTCAACTTTGAGGTCGGCAACATCTTCAGCATCGACGAGGAGGGTTACAACTCTGACGGTGAGACTTTCATGACTTTTGGCGCCGAATGGTCCGAAGCACCAGCACCTAGCCAGGTCTCACAATACCGTGAGATGCTCTGGGCTGCGGGCAACACCACTATGGAGAAAGGCAAGGCCAAGTTCACCCCCACAATGGTCGGCAAGCTGGACTGGGGACGCTCTGCTTATGCTGCGGCTGGCAAGTACTTGCCTTCTGACTCGAAGGCGTCAAAGAAGAGCGGAGCGCCAGACCGATTCATCAGCTACTTGTGGCTCACTGGAGACTACTATGGTGACCTGAAGCTGTTCCCTACCCCACAGCAGAATTGGACTGGAGCCCTACTTCTTCCCCGTGAGCTTACTGTTGGCAAGATCAGCAATGTTGTCGACAACGAGCTTTCTCGCGAGGAGGGTTCATGGCGCGTTGAGAAGAATGAGTCAGGTATTCTGGAACTTGCCACCATGAAGCAAGTTATCGCTCGTGAACCCATGGCTGAGTTCACCAAGGTGAAGCCCATTATTGAGCCACGCCGAAACATCAGCAAATCGGGATCAACCACTTTTGAAAACAACCCCGACTCCAAGTTCTACGTTCTTAAGAGCTCCATTTCCTTCCCCAAGTCTGCCCGCGACTCTGATCTGAAAGCTGGTTTCCAAATCTTGGCTTCTGAAAAGGAGTCCACGACTATCTACTACCAGTTCTCCAACGAGTCTATCATCATTGATCGCAGCAACACCAGTGCTGCGGCTCTTACGACCAGCGATATCGACTCTCGAAATGAAGCTGGCCGACTTCGTCTGTTTGATGTTGTTGTCGATGATGAAGAGCAGATTGAGACTTTGGATCTTACTATTGTTGTTGATAATGCTATGGTCGAGGTCCACGCCAATGACCGATTCGGTGTGGCCACATGGGCTCGGTAAGTTTTCTCAATACCCGGTTCAATAACACGTTGCTGACCTTTTTAGTTCCTGGTACGCCGATTCAACTGATATTCGCTTCTTCCACAGTGGAAGTGGCGATGTGACATTCAGTAACGTGACGATTTATGAGGGTCTTGCCGATGCTTGGCCAGAGAGAAAACGATAGAAGATATATTATGTATTATATGTAAAGTAGATATGACTTAGTGTAAGACATACGTACGTGAGACTACTGTACCACTTTTACAACTTGGAATCCTCCACACGACGGCCTGTCTCATCAAAGCTGATCTTTTTGCCCGAGTTGAGTGATTCCTGAAGAGCACAACCAATCTTGACAGCCTGGACGGCACCGGAAAGCTTAAATGGAAGGGCTGTGTTATCGAGGACAGCAGCAGTGAACTCGTTAGACTCTGCGACAAAAGCGTGCTCAAACCTGCCATAGTAATCGCCAGGGATTTGTCTTCGAACACCAGCAGTCTCATGCAACTCAACCAACGTTCCGACAGGGTTCGCGTTGATGGCGATTTTACCCTCAGTGCCGATTATCTCGGACATATCATGCTGGCCAGCTGCCATCATACGCGAAGAATAGAAGTAAGCGACTTTTCCGCCGAAAAACTCTACTAAACCGACGGCGTTGTCGACATCGTTGTGCTTTCGGAGGTCCGGCTGTACTGCTGTGATTCCAGTAGCGACAACGGATTTGACAATTGAGTCTTGTCCAAAGTACCAAAGGGCCAGATCAATATCGTGGATGTTGCAGTCGACAAAGATGCCACCGCTGAACTCGGCGTATGCTACAAAGAAACCAGACGGGTCGAGCTTATCGCATGTTTGAGATCGGAAGATGGAGGGACGGCCAATGGCACCACTGTTCATTCGTTCGAAGGCGTCGCGGTATGAAGCGTCGAAACGGCGGGAGAAACCACACATGACTTTGAGGTGGGGTTTCTTTGCTGCGGCATCGACGACAGATTGAGACTGGAAGGGCAAGTCAGACACAAGCTTGATCAAATGAGGGAAGAATACTTACAATCTCAACGCTTGTGCTAAGAGGCTTTTCACAAAGAACATGCTTGTCAGCTTCAATAGCCTGGATAGCTTCCTCTGCATGCGCAGTAGTGACAGTAGCGACTACGACGGCCTGAAGACCAGGATGCTTGAGCATCTCTTGGTAGTCATCGTAAATGACAACGCCCTCGAGATGGACCTTGGCCCATTCAGCTTCTTTGGGGACGGGAGTGAAGGCTGCGACGAGTTCAGCGCGGGGAGTTCGGTTGTGGAAGTTGAGGGCGTGACGAGCGCCCATACGGCCGAGGCCTGCGACGGCGACTTGGAGCTTTGGGGAGGACATTTTGAAATAGAATTCGGGAAAGAATTGAGCTGCAAAGGTTTGAGATGAGCTCTAGTGTCTGCTGGGTTTCAAGGCGTCGAGACTGATGAGTGAAGGATCAAAGAACAAGAAGCACGAGCGAGCTTTGTCCCTTATACTCGAAGTCTTCCCTCGGTATTCGGAAAAGAGAGATGCTGTCCTTGTGTTTCCCAGGCCTTTTCGCATCGTATTCCCCATATTCGACTCGGTGTAAGTCAACGATCAACCCGAGCGAGTGAACCCTGATACCCCACGTTACACATTGTAAGCGGTCTGCTGTATGTGTATTGATGCAAAATTAATCCAGTGACATGCTTGACTAACAGAATACTTATTATCTCAATAATCATATAGCTAAGTTATCAAGTCCTCTCATGTTAGACATGCAAGTTCGCGATGCGGTCACGAGTGGATCTATCAAAGAGGATATTACCCGATGCAGTAAGTAACTACGAAGTATCTTTTCGGGGCCTCCTACCATATTTGGGCATTTTGGTCAAGTCAATTGATCGCCGTTGTCCCCCGCATTGTGCATGCAGCTGAGGCTTAACTCTGACACTACTTGGAGAAGACATGATTGGAAATAATGCCCGAAGAACATGTGGACTTCTGGACGCGGAAGATTTCCCCGCCAATGTTTTGTACTGAAATCTGCGCCGTTGGAAGATGTAATTACCTGGGTGGGTAGTATGTACACTCTGTATTACGTCCAAGTCATTTGGATTGGCCGGGAGAATATTTCGCTAGAATATTTCGTTGAAATTATTCGGCAAAATCTCAAATGAATATATGGTAGACTCGATGTATATTGAATGGCCACCGTAGTCTTTGTGTCTGTCCATGAAGATCTCTGCTGCTCTTGATGTCTATAGAATACACCTCTGATCAAGGGAAGTAAAGGGATATTGTTCTGATCCTACCAGGCTATTGGCACTCAATCCCAATACGATAGCGGACGAAATAAAAAATACGTTAAATCTTTTGTTCATATCTTCTACTAGATCATATCAATCTCACTTTGCACCAAAGTTATTAACCATTCAGTCAAGTGAATAATTCATCCCCAAACATCTTCAAGCCACTTATTTCCCTTCTTCGCCGATTCAGCCCAGCTTCGAGCTTCTCCATCAGTCCAACTATTCTGTTTCTTCATCGACTCCTCTACTACATTGCCAACCTCCCTCGCCATAGCCGCACGACCACAAAAGTAGATACTAGCACCCTCTTGTAGAAGATCACAGACTTGGCTCTTTCTCTCTTGTACTCTGTCTTGCACGTACTTCTTAGGTTCCACTTCGTTTCGTGAGAAAGCAGTCACAATCTCAAGACAGCCTTGTAGCTTTTGTGTCATCTCGGCAAATTCATCGCGGTAGAGATAATCTTGATCCGCGGAGCGACATCCGAAGAACAAAAGCATCTTACCGATTGACTTTCCGACAGCTTGGAGACGAGCTCTCTCAAGGATGAAGCCACGGAATGGGGCGAGACCTGTACCAGCAGCGATCATGATGATTGGCGTTGAACTCAATGTTGGGAGCTTAAAGTTTGAGCGACGGATGCATGCAAACACCTTGTGACCCTTGAGAGCATCTCCAGGGCCAGACAAGGCATATGAGGGAGCGTCGGGACCAGTATCTGGCTGTGAAGCATCGCCATTGAGGGAGTTTCCGAGAGTATAGAGGTAGTTTGTCGTAACACCCTGAATGAACTTGCTTGGGGTTTGCTGCAGCGGCGATTTGTCAACGCCCACAGTGATTGAAAGTTTGCGAGCTGAGACTGTGCTCGAGGAGGATATAGAATAGTAACGCGGTTGGATACAAGGTAATGTCTCGACCACATACGAGAGAGGCAAGTCGAGCCAGACAGCTCCGGGCGCGACAAGATGCAACAGACGGCCCATAGTGATGTGATTGATGGCAATGTAGGTAGCATATGATTCTTTACTCTTAGCCAAAGCTGCCAGTGCCTCGGCACTCTCAGGCGAAGGAGCAAATCTTGATAGTTGCCCGACAGTCTCCCGAGACACGGGAGCTGCTACTTCAAGATAATGGCGGAACAGGGCCAACGCTGACGTCGGACTAGGGATCTTGGTAGACGCACCCTCGTCAATGGTTTGAACGAGGAGAGGTTTTTCAGCTTGGTCTTCCAAGCCAAGAACCTTGAGAAGAAGCTGGACTTCGTGGTCAGGGTTGATGGGGTAGATGGCTAGATGATCGCCAGTTCTGTATCGAAGCTCAGGCTGGTCCGAGATATCGAGTTCCATGTGTAGACAGTTTCGTCCTGGAGAGTTGTAGAGTTCTTGAGATGACTGGACAGTCAGAGGGCGAATAGGAGAGTATTGTTTTACGACCTTTGCAGGACCGCTTCGGTTTTGGATTGGCTCTCCGAGGTTGAGATCCATGGAATCAAGCGAATCATCTTGCACAAGTCGAATACTCGGCTCGTATGGAATATCGCGCTCTTGGCAACCCAGCTTCTCCTGGAAATGAATATAAAGGTCATCCTTCCAAGACAAAAAGTCTTCCTCAGTACCGCCTTGGGCATCGTTGGCTTTACCAACAGGCATCAGTCGCTGAGCACCACATTTGTCGAGATGTTGTACCACAACGTCGATGACACGATTATAGTATCTGTAACTAGTGTTGCCGAGACCGAATGCCATGTACCTTAGGTTGGGGAGTTGGATATTGGATGTCTTGGTGAGCCAATCCCAGAAGGCTGCAGTATTGTCGCTGGGATCGCCTTCTCCGTATGTGGAGAGGATGAAGATTGCAAGCTTGCTTGAGGCAAGATTGGCGATAGATTCTGGATCATAATCGCAGAGGTCAGCGCAGAGAGTCTGGAGACCGAAGCGAAGATGACATTCTTTTGAGAGTCTGTGGGCTAGCGCTTCGGCAGTTCCTGACTGAGAGCCCCAGAAAATGACAACATCTTTACCCTGGTGATTGTTAGAAGATTCCGTCAAGTAGTTTCAGTGGGAAAAACATACAGTTTCTTCCAATCTCTTGGCTATATCACGAGTTGCTTTGGGTCCTGAGGAAGCACCACCCTTGGAGCCCATGCGTTCAAACCAGACATGATGGTAAGGGTCTGGTCTGTCCCAGGCAATACCCCGGAGGAGATATGCTGCTGATGCAACGCCGAGGGCGCTCAACGCAGTGATATCAGCGATTGACTGGGGAGGACCCAACTGGGAGAGAAGAGTGTCGGCTGCAAATACGTTTGTCATGATTTCAGCTGAAGGTGAAGAATGGGTTGGCAAGTCGACATGAAGACGAGATGAAAGAGTTTGGTATTCATATTTGTTTCGGCCTGTCCCATGGGGTGTACCGGGAATTGAAGGTATTCACAGACTTATTTTCCATGTTTAGTTGCAGTCAATGGGGAGAATTACCCGATTTGGATGTCTCGTTCTGGATTCAACTAACGTAGTCTCTTCCTCGTGTTATTCCCACCAACTCAAACCTTGATGTGTAGATCATCCCACACCTTTCCCCCTCATCTCCATATTCACCATACAATATCTGTATTCCGTGGCCAAGATGATAAAGGAAATATTCTAAAGTCGGCAACTCCAGATTCTGTCATCTGTTCTACCCCACGTTTTGTTGCCCGCAGCTTGGCATTGATGAGGGGTGTCTTATGGGGTATCGATAGTCTGGACTAGTTAACACTCCCCAATATTTCCTAAATCAGCATCTTTCTCTCTTTTGTCGGATATGGCAAGTAAGCTACAGCTTCTTGCATGTACAATTTGAGTCGATATGACAATTCATTGTTAGACTTGTGTGGTGTAAAGTATATCACATCTCCTCAGACCTCAACCTGTTCATCAGACTTCCCTCTCATTCCTCAAACAACCGTCGAAATGTACGCACAACTTGTTACTGTTTCAGCACTCTTATTCCTTGTCACGTATTTCATTCTTTACCCCTTATTTCAATATCTCCGCGATGCCAAGGGTCTTCGTCGCTACCCCAACTTCCACCCCTTGGCGGGAATAACAAACCTACCCTTTGTCCGGGAAGCCGTCAGAGGTTTCCGCTCAAAAACTCTCTATGAGATGCACAAGACTCATCCTGTGATCCGCACTGGCCCCAACTCTCTCTCCTATGGTTCCGTGCAGGCAATCAAGGACATCTATGGCCACGGTACGAAATGCACAAAGGGAGAGTTCTACGAGACTCTTGCTGGAACGCATTACCACCTTGCCGATGTTATTGACAAGGCAGACCACGCTCGGAAACGTCGTGCCCTTTCTGCTGCGTACGCTCTGAAGAACCTTGAGAACTGGGAGTTCAAAGTTGCCGATAAGGCAGAGAGATTCATTCGTGCTGCAGATACTGCTTGCACTCTACCTCTCAAAGAGGGATTCACACGTCCTGACCCGAAAGACCTTAAATTTGACTATCGTGCTTTCACAAACTTCTTCACTCTTGATGCTATCGCCGATATTGGACTGAGCGAGCGTCTCGGATTCTTGGATCAGGGTCATGATCTTGTCAAGGCTGAGCGAATGGATGGGACTGTTCATCATGTCAACTTCCGCGAGTGCCTTCACTCGACAGCCCGCGCCCAGTCTATTCTCGCCTGGACAGAGAAATGGTATGATTCCAACGTTAAACTATCAAAGTGGTTGTCAAAAGACTTCCGCAAGTGGTGGAATCTGAACGAGGGCTGGAACGACATCGTCTATCATCGCGCGACTCAACGCCTTGAGCGGTATAACAAGGGCGAGAGATTGCCCGACTTCTTCCAAGCCCTGTTGGACCACAGTGAAGCCAACCCTCCTGGTCTAGAATGGGGCGAAGTCGTCGCCGAGATTTCTATCATGATGAATGCTGGATCAGACACTACTGCTATTGCCATGAATAATGTCATGTACTGGCTTCTCAAGAATCCATCGTGCATGAACAAGCTTCGTCAGGAAGTCGACTCTGTTCTGGACCCAGAAGAAGTCGTCGCTCCATATGACAAAGTCAAGCATCTCCCCTATCTCCGCGCCTGTTTAGACGAGTCCCTACGCATCACACCGCCCACCACTTTCGGTCTTCCTCGCCGCACACCACCTGAAGGCTGGAATATTCTGGGCGATTATATCCCAGGCGACACGACTGTGTCCATCTCGGCATATGTTGCGCACCGAGATCCGCTCGTCTTCCCCGAACCCGAGTCCTACGTCCCTGAACGCTGGCTTGGAGAGAAGGGGAAGGACTTGCAGCCGTACTTCATCTCTTTTAGCACTGGAGCGCGGGGTTGTATCGGAAGGAACATCAGTTATCTGGAACAAACTGTACTACTGGCTAGCGTGGTGCATCGGTATGAGTGGGCTTTACCTCACGCTGAGTGGGAGCCGTCGAGGACCGAGGCTATGAATCTTGCACCGGGACCTATGCCTCTCAAGGTTTGGCGTCGGGACTTGGGAGGGGATGAGAATGATGAAAAGCATGGTTAGACTAACAGAATGGTTGATTATGATAGCTTTATAAAATCAAACATTTTGAACAATACATAGAGTCTCTCGTATAAGCTGAATTCGGTAGTATGAGCACATCAGGGCATCAGAAATATTGGCTGCTAGGAGCCCAAGGGATAAAATAGCAGGCTACCTTATGATGACTATATCATACTACTCAGGCTATTAATGTTTGTATCCTAAAGCCTAGGGGTCAACTTTTGTGGCACCCATCAAGGGCAGATTGCATCAGAATTATAGATTGCTTTGTGTATGTACTTTGAAGAATTATTACCATCAAACTAATTGTAAATTACTGTTGAGCATCCCCGAGATAGGCATTCCAGAAGTCACATACATAGGCGATTCAGTCCAACCCCAAGCCTCCTTTAAGTACTCTTGTCTGTTTATCTGTCAGTTTCACAAATTCTTCACTGTCTTGTTGTACTTACACTGATCGATTCGGCCATCCAAACTGAACGTCTGCCTTTTGAAGAACATTGTAAAGAGCTTCTTGCTCATACAGATTATCGAATCGATCACCGGCCATGGTTATAGCTAGGCAGGCATATCTACGATCGATCAACACTAAATAATGATACCTCGGAACGAGAAACTTACGCAAACCCTGTTGGGTTTCTTTGGTTAGACTTATAAACATTAGCAGACGCCCTCTTTGTCGAAACAGATGAATGTGTTATACCTCGGCTACTCCGCAGACCATCTTGACATTCCTTCTCATCTCTTCGTTTATCGCCTTGGCTGCTTTAGCCTGTCCGGGGCCCAGTTTCGGCGTTCTTGGGTTATGAGCTGCAAGTAGAACCTTGATCAACAAATGGTGAAGCACCCCTGTGACAACTGCATCATTAAGATAAAGTGCCTGTGGGAAGACTCCTGGAACATCATCACTTTCGTTGATGTACATTGGATGAAAGTGCCACGGCCTTTCAGCCCACCACTTTTCTTGAGCTTCTTGTAACCTCTCCCACGCCGAGAAGCTCTGGTCCTCGTAACCGTAGCAATAGCGAAGGCACGCAGCACATTGCAAGATTGTCAGGTTAGCAAAGGTACAACAAGTATCATCGTTCTGAACAAGACGCGAAATATCTTCCAGTGCAAAGTTGGGATCGACAGGTCGAGCTTGCATAAACGACATGTGTATCTCTTGTCTGAGCCCAACCCAAAAGGCTGCGCGCCGAAGGCCAGTGAAGTCAAGGACCTTTTCCTGTGCTGATACGAAGACCCTCGTGCCAACGAGGTGAAATTCATTGCCTGTTTCAGTGGATGTGAGCGGTACATCGAGTTCCTCCATGTAGCGAAGAATCACAATTGCTGTAAGGAGGTTCTCATCCATGACGGCCGCGGAGCTTGATAATGCCGGGATGAGAGCGTCGAGGCAGTTTTGATGATACCGATCACCGATCAACTCATCGAACCCGTCGACTCGACTTAGTCGTTTAGCAGAGGCAGCGAGTACTGCGTTCATCAGAGGGGGACATATAACAGCTCGCCGAGGAACGATGGTAGCAAAGTGGCGTTCACTATCGCACAAGTCGAAGAGGGGGGCAAGAACGTGGACGAAGTTGTAAAACAACATAGCCTCTTGTGGATCTTGAAGTGGCCATCTTGGCGCGTCAAGATATATACCAGAGATGGCTTCGGTGACATGATCAACTGGTACTGATAAATCTGCTTGACGGGAGCTTTCAAGTGCAGCGGCGACCTGAGGACTTGCTACACCAAGAATGATATCGTTGTCGGACTTTTGACCAGGTGATAGAGAATCTTGAGGATTTGAACGAGGGGTGGTCTGCCATGGTCCAGCAGAAGAGGAGCTTAGAGCTCGCTTTTTTGAAGGGCGTTGATTGTCGTTGGTAGGGGTTTCGGTCAACTCTGCTACAGATCTAGGCCTATCCTTTTCTGTGGAATCTCTCGATTGGAGTGTATAGAGAGGGACTAGCGACGGTGAAGAATCGATATCGACACTCGAATCATCCAAGGTATCAAAGTTGCCAACACTGGGATCATGAATGTTGATCACATCTGGAGTTTCGTCGACGAAACTTAGAGTCCTGGTTGTTTTGACCCATGGTTGATCTTGAGAGAAGTTGTATTCTTTGGCTTTGGCTTCGGTAGTCCTACCAGAGCGTATACTTGGAGATGGGTAGGTAAGTCTTAGAAGATCCAGGGGAGGGGAGTAGCCTACCTGGGATTCAGGCCATGGCGAAACCTCACACTGAAACCCCGAACACACTCAATATCACTCTTTCGGCAGTTTGAACATGTTTTGTCGTTGTCACCTGTAGGAGTTGGTAAGATAGACCAAGATTTGTCTATGTATCGGGAAAACTTACACTTGAGATGTCTATTAGGGATAGAAACAGATGCTAGTTAGAATCAATTACTTCATAAAAGACCAAACAAGCAACTAAACGATCAACGGACAGTATTGCCTGCCTTGACAATATAGAGACATACTAGACTAACCTTTGCTTGCAGACCTAGAAATGACGTTTGTCAGGTACCATAGGTCTAGTCGTAGGGTACTAAGGCAGGGTAACTTACTGTACATGGGTTGGGAGGCTTGTTAGTAGCCGTTGATGAAGTCTGAGGCTCTTGCATATTAATGCTACAATGAATGAGAATAGGAAATAAAGCTGGTGATGATAGAGACGAGAGAATGAGACGAAAGAAAAGAGGCAATTCCATTTTAACTTAAAAGGGCAATTACTACTCTGGGACCCAACGTAAACGGTAATTCTGGCCGGCCCAGTGATGGTAACCTCCGCAAGTACGCTGAGCCTCAGTGGATCTAGCGCTGAACTTTAAGGCTCAACTCCCTGGAAGCTCACTGGAGAATTACCCCGCCTTCCCCGTGGGGTCGGATGCAGTCTAACCACGGTTGGGAATAGCTTCAAATGTTGATCATCTGGGGAAGGAAATACTTGATACTCTCCCGAGAGATTTCCGGAGTGCACGAGGTGCAGTCGATGGTCTAGACTAGGCAGGTCTCTGTCCAATCATTGCACATCTCTTTTCTTTCGGGGGGCAATTGATAGTTAGTATCCGTCAATTAATTCCACGCTTTTCTTTCTGAGAAAGGCAATTCTTTCTTTTCGTCACTACGAGATAATCAGGTTTTGGTGTAGCAATATCTCTTGTGCCAAGTTAGAGAGAGCTCTTGGTTCATGTGGCTTGCTTCACATCGACCATCAGATATATAAAAAGACCTCGTCGACATCAATCATTCCAGTTCATCTCATTCAGATCAGATCATCCAGATCAGCATCAATCTTACTTGTATCTTTACAACAATTGATCCTTTTACTCAACTCGTCTTAACTCTTCATCATGCCCGTCAAGGAAGACTCAAAAGGTCATCTTGAGCATCTGGAACATAGCAACTCTCCAGACTCCATCCAAGAGGTCAACATCGACGACCTCGATTCTATCGAGCAGACAAAGACGGGCAAGTTCTCCTGGCTCGTCTCCATCACGGCTGCCATTGGCGGTATGCTCTTTGGTTATGATACTGGTATCATTTCCGCTGTCCTCGTCTACATCAATCAAGATCTCGGCAAGACTCTTACGTCTCAGGAGAAGGAACTCATCACTTCAATTACTTCTGGTGGTGCTTTTATTGGTGCCATCTTTGCTGGAGCTACAGCTGATCGATATGGACGAAAGGTAGCCATCTATGTCGGCTGCCTTCTTTTCATTATCGGTGCTATTGTTCAAGCTGCTTCTTTCTCAATCGCTCAAATGACCGTTGGTCGTATCGTTGTTGGATTTGGAGTAGGCTCTGCCGCCATGATCGTGCCCTTGTACATCGCCGAGTGTTCTCCTTCAAAGTACAGGGGACGCATGATTGGCCTTGATAATATGAGCATCACTGGTGGTCAGCTTGTCTCATATGGCGTTGGAGCCGCCTTTGCTCATGTCAATGGGGGGTGGAGATATATGGTAGGAATCGGCGCACTGCCTGCCATTATCCTAGCCTGTCTTCTACCCTTCTGTCCTGAATCTCCAAGACAATTGGTATTTCACGGAAAGCCAGACGAGGCCGCTGTTGTTATCCGCCGAATCTTCCCAAATGGAACTGAGCAGCAGGTTCAGGACAAGATCCGGCACTTGACTCACCACGTCAACGAGTCCAAGGCTCTCAATGCTGGAAAGTCTGGTTGGTGGGTGTTCAAGCAGCTCTATGTTATCCCTGCCAACTTCCGCGCTCTTGTCTCTGCTTGTGGACTCATGGCCATCTCTCAGCTCAGCGGTTTCAACTCTCTCATGTATTACTCGCCTCTTCTCTTCTCACTTGTTGGCTTTTCCAACCCCGTCGCTGTCGGTACTGTTATTGCTGGAACCAACTTCATTTTCACTTGGGTTAACCTCATGCTCGTCGATCGTGCTGGCCGACGAAGGATCTTGCTGATTACTGTCCCATTCATGTCTTTTTTCCTCGTTATTGCCGCTGTCTGCTTCAAGTTTATCCCCATCAACCACGATCTGACCCTTGCATCCGACGCCAAGATCGGTTGGTCTGCTATTGTCGTTCTTATCTCCATGGTCTTCTTTGTGGGATTCTATTCTTCAGGTATTGGCAACACTGCCTGGCTTTCAAGCGAGTTCTTCCCAATGGAAGTTCGCGCTATGGGAACCATGATGCTCACTATGACCTGCTGGGGTTCCAATATCATCGTTGCCTCTACCTTCCTCACTCAGATGGAAAACACTACCCCTTCAGGCGCCTTTGGATTCTACGCTGCCATTTGCGGTCTTGGCTGGGTTTGTATCTACTTCTGCTATCCCGAGGTGAAGGGAATGACATTGGAAGATATCAGAGACATCTTCCAGCATGGTTTTGGTGTTCAACGAGCACGAGAGGTTCAGAAGGAGATGAAGATGGCCAACAAGGCAATCAACTCTGAAGTTCTCACCAGTGCTTAGCTGGCAGTCTGTACTTTCCACCCTTTCCCTCGAATCGAGATAGGTTGGCATTTATTCATTAAAGGAGTTTATTCTTATCAGAAATCTATACTTTTGCGAAGTGAAGCGTGATGTCATATCGTTTAAAAAGGAATCTTGACTCCAGAAGTTCGTAGCTTTTGGAAAACTCCCTCAGGGTCGTATTTCTTGCTGGCAGCACGAAGCTTAGCAAGAGCCGCCTCACCAACGGTCGCCAAGGGGTCCTGGCTGAGGTGAGCGTAGTTGATAAACTTCCACTCCCAGAAAGCGTCCATCTCCTTTGCTTTCGTCTCGATATCTTCCATGTACGCTTGGAGTAGAGGCATGGCGTCCTCCTCAGTCTTGTCACCCTTGGCAGCCCAGGTAAGAAGGAACATGATACCATCTCCTTCAGCGGTATAGAAATCAAGACCCATGACATTACCACCATTAGCTACACCCTTGTCTGCGATGGACTTAGTGATAGGCTGGAACATGCATAGTGTGTTGAGCTCAGAGTCGCTGCTGGGCATGAGTACTTCGAGATCTTCGTTGAGTTTGTTGTACTTGTCGACGACGTAGGCGAGCAGCTCAGCGTTGGGCTTGAAAGAGCTCGTGAACCAGATGTTTCTAAAGTGGGGAGGCTGGCCAGAGCCAAGTTCTTTGGTGACTACGCTCAGCCTCTCGGAAACGGTGGTATCAGTTTGGATATCAGGGACAGCGTAGTAGGCGTCAAAGGCAGGAGGTTTGACTAAACCCTTGGTGTTCTCGATAGCAGCATTGAGGATGGTACCGCCGGCGATGGCAGGGAGATAGGCCCAGTAGACGATGCTGCTTGAGTTCTCATCCTTGGGAACGTTGGCCGTGAAGTCGATGAGGGCGTCGATCACAGCAGGACCTGACTCAGGCTTGTATAGGAGATTGCCTCCCCAGATGACAGGGTTTGTGCGTTCGACAAATTCGATGGGATACAGGTCGATACGAGTGATGAGGCCAAAGTTACCTGATCCACCCTTCATTGCCTTTGAAGAGTTAGTATTGCTAGGTCATACGTTACGGAGTTGTCACATACCTGCCAAAGATCGGCATTCTCGTTGGCGTTAGCCTCAACAATTTCACCATTGGCAAGAACCACTTGCCAACCAGCGACTGTATCACAAGTCATTCCCTATGTTCGGTTAGCTTGAGTAGATTGAGTTCGGATGTACCATTGATGGCTTACATGAGATGCAGAGTAGAATGAGTTTCCTCCGCCAGTGACAAAGCCACCAACGCCAACTGTTCCAGCACGTCCACTATAGTAAACAAGTTAGCGGAGTATGCAAAACCAAAGTTGTGTGACATACCCGGCAACAGCAAGACCATATGGCATGAGAGTATCATAGACATCTTGCCAGTGACCACCAGGTCCAACAGACACAACATTCTTCTCCTCATCATATGTTGTACCATTCATATAACCTTGAAAGCTAGTTAGCATACATCAATACCTTAGTCATGTTGGTTTCGACTCACCAAAGTCCACTGTGATGCCCTCATCAACTGAGTTGGACAATGCGAAGTTACCATGGCCACCGCCTCGAATACCAAACTTGCACTGGTTCTTTGTGATGACCTTCATGATTGTGGAGACATCTTGAGCAGTTCTGGGCAAAACCATGCAATCAGGCTCCAAGGCGGCACTGACGGACCAGTAAGAATCTATGCGATCCGCCCAAAGAGTTTGATCCCTTGTGACGACTTTATCTCCCAGACCAGCTTCTTCTAACAAGGCAGCGCACTTAGGTATGATGTTAGTCATGATAGCCAAAGAGTATGGGGTTGTTGGTGATAGTTGTGTAGATGCAGAGTGACAGGTTGAGGCAAGGGACGGAGGAAGGGTGTAAATAGTCAATGTCAAACACACGCCAAAGCGTCTTGATCGACGAAAAGTGTTTCATTCGGGAGAACATCAGAACTTACGCATTGTTCAGAGCTTGACTGGAGCATGTTGACACCAACACTGGCGTTCAACAAGGCTCTGGTAGCGAGATGTTGAAGTTTCATTATTGCAACGTTGTGATATGATGATCTCGGAGCGACAGTACCAAGTTGACGAAACGAAAGTGATATCCTCGATGTTAGTATCAAAGAAATATGATTAAAGAGAGGAGGGTAAAGGGCAAGGATCTACAGGATATGGATAGAGGAGGATGATCTCTTATTTAATAAATCACTGCTCAAACGGACTACAGATATCGTCGATCTTTTTACAGTACAGCTGATTAAGAAGCGAAAGGGGAGCTAGGGAGGGACACCGATACTATTCCTGATACTGACTGTGTTACCTGCCTGTAAATGGAAGCATTGAAGACTTTGCTAATTACCACCGGAAAGCCCGCGTATAGCACGATAAACTCGGAGGAAGAGGACAGAATAGGAAGTAGTCTAGATGGCATATGCTTATCTTAAGTGCATAGAGATACCGGCAGTCCAGTTATCCGCGCAGTGGTAGATAAATGGAAACGAGAGAGGGTTTGCAACTTCTGGTCTGGTAGCATCGCATAGATACCAAGACTTGCCAAGGTTGTTTCGGTTGTCTTTTTGCGTTACAATGTTCCAACAGTACAACTCAAGCATGTCAAAAGACACCTGTACCAGAGCCTGCGCCGCATCTGTGGAGTAACCCGGGGGTTTTATAGTATATCTTGCAGGGGTGTAAGTACCGTAGAGAGGGATATAAAGACGGATATATAAGTGTATTGCATGATGTGAGTAGTCTCTTGATGGAACGTCATTTCCTAGGGGAAGTCTCGTTGTAACTATTATATGTAACCACTGAAACCTTTCAGTTCAGTCAGTTATGCTTTAGTTAATTGTTGTTCTAATTGCCGTCTTGTTTGAACCGGGGGCAATGATGGCCCACATGGTGTTTGATCAGCAACTATACAACATCCTTACTAGTAGTCGTTGAATGATCTTCATCAAAGACTCCACGTTGTTGCTATTCGTTCCATAAAAATGTCCTCAAATTCCGCGAGTTCGGCTGACGCTTTGACAAGACGAAATTTCTCAATAAATGGGCCACTCTCAGATAAACGAGGCGGGCAGCAGAATGAGGGGACGCTGGAGAGACAAGAGTAACCATAAACGAGGACAGATCAGTCAGTCAATCATTGATGAAGATATGGGCGTGATAGAGTGGCAACACGGCTTCTGAAAACTTGCACTGTTGCAAGTATCACTCTGATGATAAACAAGACGCTGGTTGACCGCGCAGGGTTACCCTTGTTTATATCGTACGTCTCCTAGTAGGTATCAGACAAAATGACCTTTAATCTTTAGGGTACAAAAGTAAATGAACTAAACTATAGCATAAATGAGATAGACTGGCCGGCTAGTTGTGTCACTCAGTGTGTACACCTCAAGCCACCAATCCTTCTGATACCCGGAGGAGCTCGCCTTACCTGAGCCATACGGGCAATAAGAAAACTTGGGACTTGCTATTATCAGTGACTATAATAAACAAGTGACGTAGTGATGAAGGACCGCCTAGAGAACAAGTACCTGACTTGGGTAGTCTCTAGCTCTTGGACCAAGATTTAACTTACAGGTTAATTCATGTATCCTTGCATTTCCCCTGCATGTGTAACTGCTGTATATGAACGCATACATGAACTGTTCCTCAATCAGACCAAGATAAGAAGCAACTACCCGTTTCACTGATACAGATGCTCTACACTGCACTAGGTTGCCCCTTCTGCAACGCATTAACGGCTTTCCCGTGGGGGCACCATTCCTGGATCTTAACACAAAGGACATATAAACCCATTCAGCTCGTACCGAATCCTCCGACACCACACGCTAAACGTCGGTTCGTAGCCGAACGAGCCCTCTTGGCGTTAAGGTAACTCTCGAAGATCCTTTTGGTCTCCGAGATTCTCCTCGATGGCCCGTATTATTACCGTTTGAAGACTTAGTTCTTCAACCTGTTCATACTTGGTTGGTAGAGAGTGTGTGAAGACGTGAGATTGACATGTTGAGCTGTCCTATCACTTTTACTCTTGCTGTAGCTCGGACTGTTAGTATACCATACCACCTGCCCGGATCGGCAGTCCATCTCGAGGGTTTTACCTTGTTTAAAGGCCAAGACCAAGAGTGCGGAATGGTGTCTTCTTTGAGGCGAGTCGAGTGTTCGTTTGGGAAGATTCCCCTGTTTGTACCAGATAATCAAACGAGAATCTTTGTAAGAAACTTGTTCAGCCTATTGGTGGTAGTAGCAGTATTGTATTGTATCATAGATGCGAGAGGACATGCCAGTATATAATCATCCCTTCCATGTCTTTAGATGTGCAACTGTTTGGAGCCGCATGTTCGTCTTTCTGAGTTGCATTTGAAGTAGCCCCCATCCCCTCCCTACTTCTTCCTCTTCCTCCCCTTCTTTCTCTATCGTCTCATCAACTCGACAACACACTCCTTTACTAATAACTAAACCCCGAGACGATGACGACGATAGATGGAGTCATGGTGCTCTTCCCACCGCCGGAGGGTTACGTGGTGGACTTTGACAACCCAGCAAGACAAGGCGTACCAGATGCTTATCTCGTGGCTGGGTTTGGGTTGGCCATCAGCTTCCTCTTCTTCATGCAGAGGATGTATGTCAAGATCTTTCTTACAGGAGGTTTACAGCTGGATGATTGTGAGTCTTTTCCTATTTTCTTTCTTTCTTCTTTTCTACTGGTACATGAGTGAAGCATATCAGTTCGCCAGGGGTGCTCGGATAATGTTGACGTGATCGATCGACGGTGAGGAGATGAAACGATGCTAACAACCTGCATAGACTTACTCATATTCTCCTATGTATGTGCAATCATAACTATACTTACGATACCAGTGTCTCCGAATGTTTAGCGACTGGCACAATTCGTTCTGTCGATCTAGTGTTGGATAGATGCTAACCACTACACTTGCAGGTACTCGCTGTCGCGACAGTGGCTTTATGCCTCGGTAAGTCTCATTGAACACACTCCCATAATTCCAATACTTACCATCGATTAGACATGTTTGCTTCAGGAGCTGGAGGTGCTCACGTTTGGGAAATACCCATTACGACATTTAACATATATCTTAGGGTCAGAACTTGCCAAAGTCGCATTTTGACTACACACTTAGAAGGAACAAGACTAACTAGCTGTTTAATAGGACGTCTATATAGCTGCCATCATATATGTCCTTTGCGGATCTCTTGCTAAAATCGCCCTCCTTATCTTTTACCTCCGTCTATCTCCTCAAAGATGGTTCAAGATTGCCATTTACTCATCCATGTTCTTCATCAGTGGATACACCATCGGTTTGTTCTTCGCCGTCATGTTTGCTTGCCATCCTATCAATAAGAACTGGGATATTACTGTTACAGGAGGCAGTTGCGTTAACCAACCCGTCTTGTACTTTGCCACAGCAGCTGTCAATATCGTCAGCGACGTTATCCTTTTTGTACTGCCGCTTCCTATGGTGTTCAAGCTCCAGCTGCCTTTCAAGCAAAAGATTGGACTGATGGGAATCTTTACAATTGGTTCTCTGACTGTTATCACGTCAATTGTAAGAATATCGCTTCTGCCCGGGATGTTGAAAAGCATGGATTTATCTTGGGTCATTGCATACCCGAGCATATGGATGTAAGTGTTTCCTAGTTATCCCAAGATCGCAATCTAACTCGAAAACTTGCAGTATTGTCGAGTCAAACCTCATCATCACATGCGCTACCATGCCCACACTCCGGAAGTTCTTCAAGCACGTTGCCCCCAAGCTCATCGGCGAGTCTCGCTACGGCAGCAAGACAGGTCGATCTTCGAAATACGGAAAATCAGACACGGCAGGCTCCAAACTTGCTTCCTCGTCCCACGGCCGACGCAAACGAACAAAATATTCACAATTCGACCAAGAACGTGGTTCACCTACTGAAGACTTTGTCATGGGACCCATCAAGGGCGTAAGACATGAGACGAGGACAAGTGTAGGGAACACGGACGATGCACAAACTGCTGGATGGATGGACTCTGACTCAGAAAAGGGTATCGTCGCTGGGACACTGAAACCGGCTATCATGCAGGCCAAGACTGTGACGGTGCAGTATGAGAATTGATCGTGGCAAGATAGAAAATGCGTGGAAGTCCAGGAATGGTGGCCAGAGGCAGGATCAACGGGAGTTAATGGTTGTTGAAGAGAAGGGCTTGGCTGAGAGGGTGAGGGAGGCCTCGGGTATCAGAAGACATGGCCGCTCGATGTGTGGATGACAAAACTAGTAGGCCAGTTTATGTCATCTAGACTCGAGGTTTAGTTCTTTTATTTTTTGTATCCTGAAGCTTAGAGGTCATAATTTCTCATCTAAAATTGGTGTGAATTGATGGTGTGAAGATATGTCAGATGTAGGGTAAATTGTACGCGAACTGCTACGTCTTGAACTATACTATCTGGATCTTGGTCCTTTAATCGGGGTTTGGGAAGCCTTTTCAGAAACCATGTCCATCGCTTTCCTGCCTTCAATCCACTCATCTAATTAGGGGTAAAGGGCTGCTATCTGTTGTTTGGCGACATCCCAACCGCTACGGTGGACCGTGGGGTTTTCCTTAGTGACCACCGTCCGTATAGTTTGATACAACCACAAAAGGTGAGGATACAAAAAATGCGAAGGGCCTTGTCAGATGGCATTGCTTTCGTTCTTCCTCGCCCTCGAGACCTCAAGTCCTTCCTTCTTATCCTCAACGTTTCCTCCAAGCCTCTCAGTTCTAGCTTTATACTGGGACACCACCTTGATCTAATCACTGAGGATCTGATAAGTAAAAGGGTTTGTTAGCGGCTTGAATGTTACTTTTGACAGCTGACACAGAACTAATGGAACTATAACTAAGCGCTGGCGCTACAGACTGCCGGAGACCACAGACGCTCTGACAGCCACGTCATGTATAGAAGGCTATATTATGTATCAATCTCTATCCGATTCCTCCGAGTACATTCTAACCGCGAGGCAACAAAAGGAAACCAGACCAAGTCTCTGTTAAGAAGGTCACTCACGTTTCAATTGATCAGCGCTCATGTCTTAGTACCGACTCAACTGACAGCCATGACAGGGCTCAAGAGCAAGGACAAGGACAAGGACAGGAGATATGATCAGCATGTCCTCACATCATTTCATCAATAGAGTTCGAGACTGATCGATCAAAACCTGGGCTTCGGGTCCAAAACACGAGCCCCAACTACAATATCCTGACCCCGTCAACCTCAATTGCCGATCACTAAAAGACCCTAAACTAGTTAAAGACCGACCTTCCTTTTTTGAAGGGACAGTCGTCTCCTGAATGATCGACAACGGTAGAACCAGTTCTGTCTTTCCGTTATTTAGCACGGAAACCTGTCAAAATTCTGCAACGTTGCTGCTGCTGCAGGAATTCTTTTTTGTGGCGGTCTCAAAAAGATCTCAATTTCTTCTGGGCAAGGGTAGGCCACGTCAGGTCAGGGTTGATTACGTACAGAGACAGATCTGCATATAGACCTTGACATTGGACCAGGGTATGAGCATCCTCCGAAGGACAGGTTTCACATGCTTGGGATTGATTTTGACTCGCAAATCGCCGAGTCGGGCACAAGATGCAGGGGAATAATACAGAGACAGTGCCTGGCTGTCTGTCCCGGGTTACCGGAAAGCCAATACCTTGACATCCTATAGGAAAGAGAATCGATGGAACCATCTAGACCAATGACAACAAATATCAAAAGCAACTCATCAATTATCATTTAACTACTTGGGGGTATGTATCACTATCTTTACCGATTCAACGCTCATTTAAGCCCACGCCTCCTTAATCATATCAGCTGCCTTCTCACCAATTCCATAAGCAGGCATTTGGGTATGTCCGTTGTTAACAGTAGGCATGATGGAGCAATCAGCAACCCTCAGCCCCTTGACGCCGTAAACCTGCAGCTTCTCGTCAACGACAGCGTTGGGGTTGTCCTTCTTTCCAGCAGCGCAAGTTCCGCTGGCGTGGTAGCACGTCGTGGCGTTGTCTTTGACGTAGTCCTTCCAATCCTCGCGTGTCTTGTGCTTGTGGTGCACCAGGTCAGAAGGCCACGAGCCCTTCACAATGTCCTTTGTACCAGCGCCCTCGACGATGATCTCGTTACCGAAGGCGCACGCCTCGGCGAGGACTTCGAGGTCGAGAGGGTCAGAGAGGTAGTTGCAGTCCACAACGGGAATAGCTGTGGCTTCGGCATTGCGGAGGGTTACGGTGCCGCGAGACTTGGGGGCGAAAAGCTCAGCAATCATACTGAAGGCGTGTTTTCCGTTAATAGGGAATTGGTCGAACTGCTTAGGGCCACCGTAGCACTCAGTAGTGAAGAACTCGATCTGAGGCTGCTTGGGGGTTAGACCCATGGGATCACGGCCTTCCTTTCGAGGAGCAGAGTTCCAGATCTCAGAGTCCTTGAGACGCTCGTCAATACGGGCATAAGCAAAGATTCCAAAGGGAAACACAGTCATGGGGCCCTTCTTCTCCTCTTTCCATTGAGTGAAGGCCTTAGCTAGGGCGTCGCCGTGGTAGAGGAGCGAGTCGGTTGTGAGACCCTCCTTTTCCGTCTCGTAGAACATAAAGACGATTAAGTGATCCTGAAGGTTCTTTCCAACGCCTGGAAGGTCAACAAGCGTAGTAATACCGTGCTTCTCAAGCTCATCCTTGGCTCCGATACCTGATCGGTTGAGGATGTTGGGCGAACAGTAAGCTCCTCCACTGACGATAATCTCCTTGGAAGCCTTGAGCTCGATGAAAGTGCCATCAGGCTTGACAGCTCGAACACCAGTGGCCTTGAGCTCGCCCTGAGCATCCTTCTCGATAAGTACCTTCTCGACGTGAGTCTCGACCATGAGGTGGAGGTTGTCTCTGGGTTTTTGCTTGGTGATAAAGTCTGCACTTGTAGTACGGAGACCTTGGTGGACTGTTCTCACGGAGTGGCCGCATCCGTGAGGGTTCTCGCCAGTGGCGAACATGTCGTGATCCATGGGGAGACCTTTTGATACCATGGATTCTGCGATCATGTTGGAGATGGGAGCCAGGTCATGAGGTTCAGTATGGACATGTCCTTCATATCCGTGAGATCCCTTTGTCTCCTTGAACCAGTCTTTTGTGTGAAAGTGCTCAGCCTACACATCCCAATTAGTATTTGTGAAAGGATGAATTCGACTGTAGTACACACCTTGGCCATATACTTGAACATGTCCTCGCCGCTCCAGCCAGGAAGATTCCAGTCATCATAATCTTGTTTCTACAAAAAATTAGTCGTGAGTACGATGAGTACTGACACAGAGTCTCAAGCTTACCATTCCCTTGACCATCAAAGTACCGTTGCACCCCGAAGAGCCGCCAAGGAACTTGCCTCGGCTGAGCTTCACTTGACGGTTATTGACACCAGAGCCTTGTGTAGAGATGACGTTCCAATCAGTCTCCTTGTCAAAGTTCTGAGACCATCTGTCAAAGAGTTAGTCAGTCAGTCACTTGCACTCTCGTACCTGATCACAATATGGTGATCAGATGTGATACTTTACTTACCCTCCAACCATGTGGACATTCTCAAGATGCTCATTGTGTTGGCCAGCCTCGATGACGAGGACCTTGACATTGGGATCTTCAGCAAGACGTGCAGCAACAACACATCCGGATGTACCGCCACTGTGACGGAATGAGTTAGTAAACTGTTGCTTAAGCACAGTAGTGATATGAGTCAAGCTTACCCGCAGACAATAAAGTCATATGTCGTTTCTGGGACAGCCATGTTGTCTGTTTATGTATATAGGATATGTTATTAAGATACGAGTGTTTATATGACGAGGGAGATGAGGTGTATGGAGACAGACAAGTGCAAGCCACGTTGGACGGCGTCTATGATTCTCTTATATGGTGTAACTTGGGCCAGTTCCACTACAGACTAACTAGACTACCCCATCAAGAGAAACAGGAAGTGGTGCCATTCAATAGCCTTGTCCCTGTCCTGTCTTGTGTCTGTCTCGCCTTACTATTGGGAGGTTTCATGGGTTAGTGGAAAGGAAGGGGATTCATTGCATGCGAGATCCATCATACCAAACCCAATAAAGACCTGATTTATGTGCCTTTCTCATTCCTTCAACCCGGTCGGTTTCCAAATTCCTGAAAATGCCCTGAAAGAAGCTTCAGTTATCGGAATCGGAATGCCGAGTACGGAATCCTCGTTAGCAGTGTGGTTGCTAAGTCAGCTGGTGAGGCACTGCTTTGTACTGTAGTACAGCATTAAAAGGCAAAATTACGACTTGACCCAAAGTACATAAGTATGTACTTAACCCCAGAAACCCTCGACGTTTCTAGCAAATTAACCAATCGGGGAGGGCCCTTGGGTGTAGTCGTTCTGATGATCAACAACGTTGCATCACGGACCAGAAGAAGCATAAAACATACAAGATACTTCCGGGCCCTGTCAGTCCCCTATGTTGACGCATAACCGAATGGCTTGGCTGCAGGGTATATTGCATGTGCGTACTCTGTGCTTTGCATATAATCACAATCTCTGTGTACATCATGTCTCGGGTTTCGGTAAATAGAAGGACAGAAAGAACAAGAAGGAAATGCTGACGACGTTGAGGCTACGTACTGCGCACTATGCCAACATGGAACTTAGCCTTGAAGATCCTTACTTTCTAATAGGTCTACTAAATTTCAAATGCTGGAGTTTAGCTCCAATTTCTCCAGACCTAAGCTACTGCTGCAACTAGCTAAAAGACGCATCAGTGGATCAACTCCAAAGCACGTCCTGAAATTATCCTGTAAATGCGGATCCGGATCCTTTCTTGGCATCAACCAACCATTCCTTCTCATCATCCTTGGCCTGCCTTATGTACGGGTCTATATCCGTGCTAAGCTGGCTGGAATATCTCCCCTAGTTCAGTTATCTCCGCAGACAGTGTTGATCTTTGGTTAGGGTCTTGACTAAGTTGAATCTAACAGTGACAGTTTAGTTAGGTTTGAGTAGCGTAACCGGGCGGTATTTGCTTGTGTATAAAATGTGCCTGGTAATCCTTGTCCTCTTTTTTTCTTTTCTTTTTACAAGGGACAAACCAACAGTGTGGATCTGCATATGCATGTATCAACCAGGTTTCTGTCCAAAAGGAAGTATTTGGAAGCGCACAACTCCAACACAGCTGTGGAGTTGAGGAAGAAATCATTCGATATGTTTAGAGAGCATCAAGGGTCCAGGATCAAGAGTCAGGAGAGGCCAAGAGTGCAACGCAATAAGTGCCGAACATACATGCAAGAAACAGCTCTCCTACTATAAAAGCAGGAACCGTGTATGCAATTCCTTCATTGATACAATATACACCAATCATGATCAACTGACTCATGCCCTCGGGGATACCAAGCCTCCCCGGGTCCACCAGACAAGGTATCTGACGGCACGGCGGCAAAGGAGAAGAGGGGGGGCGAATGCGAGTTCACGCAAGCAAGGCCTCTCAGATGAGGTCAATCTACAAGGCAAGGCAAGGCAAGGCGAGACAAGACCACGAGATGGTCAATGCCGCCTTGAAACTCGGAGTGAAGGGGCCGTGGGAAAATCCTCCAGGATCTCAAACTACTGGCATCATACCTACATATTCGCTAGCTAGCTGAGCCAGGTACAGGTAGTATGTAAAGTAGCTTGCTCTTAAGTCCATTCATTCAAAACATGGCTGTCCCTGCTATTCCCATCAAATGCTTATCACTCTAATTCCCGAATCACATAAACGTGGCTTACATCTGCCGTATCACTTACATTAACAAACTCCATCTCTTGTCCCCATCTCCATCTGCATCTGTATTGCATCTGCATTTGTAAACTCGTCAGTCCCTACCAACATGGCCGCCTCTCCCTTTCAAACAGAAGCTTGGATAGAGTACGGCCTCGGTACTCTGGTCCTGCTTCTCCGTTACTTTGCAAGATGGAAAACGGTTGGCTTCAAAGGATATCAAGGAGATGATTACTTTGCTCTTGTTTCGTTAGTATTCTGGACAGTAAGTTTACCCTTATAACCATTGTCTCTAGTGTCCAACTCACACAACTAACCTCTGCAGGCCGAATTGGTCATGCTGGAACTCATCGGTCAATCTGGAACCAACATCGACGTTACCGACGAGATGGGTGCCAACATGACAGCCGCAGAAATTGCCAAGCGAGAATTTGGCTCAAAGTGTCTCCTTGCAGGATGGAATTTTTACGTTACTCTTATCTTTTGCTTAAAGGGAGTTATGCTTTGTCTTTACAGCCGCATGACGTACGCATAATTCTTTTCCTTCCCCCCTCTTGAACTCACTAACAGAAATTGTCTTTCAGTCTTGGTCTTTGGCAGAGAAAGTTTGTCATCTGGACACAGATCGGGACTGTCATCGCTTATCTCAGTGTCATTGCTGCGATTTGGGGTCATTGCACTCCTGTTCATAAGAATTGGCAGGTTTATCCCAACCCTGGTGGTAAGTCTTTTTCTGTCTATTGGAGTCTCCAAGTCTAATATCGCGACAGACTCTTGCACACTCGCTGTTGCCAACTATCTTACTCTGGTCGTGTTCAATGTTGTGTAAGCCATCAACTCCTCTTGTGACTCTGCCACTCCTTTTGCTAACAGACCTCAGAACCGATGTCTTTATCGTTTCCATCCCCGTCCCCCTGTTGTGGGCAGTCAAGCTCAGCATTAAGCGAAAGATGTTGATCGGAGTTCTACTTTGTTCCGGTATCTTCATTATTGTCGCGACGATTCTCCGCTGCGTCTTCTCTCTACGGTAAGCACTATATTCCTCGATCCTATACCTGTCTTTCTAATTATTTGTAGGGACATTCAGGGTATCAACACATCGACAATCTGGGCCATCCGAGAAACCTTTGTCGCCATCATCGCCGTCAACGCCGCCGCAATCAAGCCACTCTTCTCTGCCTCCAAATGGCTCGTCTCTAGCAAAGGCAGCAGCCGTGACAAGGGAGGCAGCAGCTATGTCCATAAGCACGGCCACGCGCTCGCAACCATTGGAGGCTCTGGCATCTCAGGCGGCATCTCGTCGAGCCGACATAATAAGTCAAAGTACATGACGCAGCTCGAGGACAACTCGAGTGAGGAGCACATCGTCGGCAAGCCCGAGTTTATGGGGTACAGCAACAAGAACGAGGTTCGAGCTGGAAGCACGATGAGCGGGCGAGGCGAGACACGAGACGGTATTATGGTTACTCGAACATATGAGGTTTCGCCTGCAAAGTCGACATTGGACGTCTAACATGTTCAATTGGGTTATGGAGTTTTGTTTAATTGGATATACCAGGGAAAATAAAGACTTAATATGATAGATCAAAATACTACTTTAACATAAAGATTCATACTGTATCAAATGAGGATACCACTGCTCCATCATGCTGTTTTCCTTTTACATTGAGTATCAACTAGCCCATCGTTCAAGTGGTTATCAGGCCTGAAAACTAGTTACTCGGAGCAATACTAGGAAGTTCCATAGCACTTGGATAGACCTGGATACTGCGGATACTTTACCGCTGCAGTTGGTCTCCAATCAACTGGGCCTCAGCAGGCTTGTCTCGGCAGTCATTAATTAGGTGGCCAAGCGTGCGCCCAGTCAAGTTAGTTGACACAAGGCGTTGCCCTAGCCATAGTTTAGTTCCAACAGTCATTAGCTAGGTAAGTTGACGTTACGTTAGAGTATCAGCTTCCTTCAACTAGTTTCGCTACTGCACCGTCTAATTACCGTCTTCCTAGTTACTTTAACCCCCTGCTTGAACTAAAATTGTTCTTCACTGTTGCCGCGTCAAGCCCGCTCATGGATCCTTTTCACATGTAACCTGATTCGGGAATAATTTGACATCTCCCCTACTCTCAAACCCCGTCTAGCGGGGACTCGACTTTTTCGCGTCACAAGAAAAAAAAGACAAGGGGTTGATAGACCTAGTTAGTCTAGCCGTTCCTTTGACAAGGGCCCTTGCTCTGCATCACATCAACTTCCTGTTTATGCACCGAGCGCTTTGCTTTTTCTTTTTCTCCCTTTTACCCGGAGGATTGGTAGTTGGTATATATCCAGATATACGGTATCAGATCGCTGGGAAAAAGAAAAAAAGACAGCAAGGCAGAAAAAGTACATGTCATTAGGAGAGATCAGCCCTTCTTCGCAGACTCCACGTGCTTTCGCAATCGAACTTCAAGCCAAGACAATTCGCATTCCTCATTGAGTATCATACTGTCCATCAGAAGTGTCTGTGTGTTCGCCTTCAGACATTGAAGTGGCTGATTCAAGAGCGGCTTGAGTCAGTTTGCGACATGATATAGTCATGTGTATGTATACAAGCCAAGCTTATGCTTGGTCACCGACAATGTTTCATTTACGAGTCGTAAAGAGAGGCTGTAGAGCAAATCAACACAATACAACTGAGTCCCTTGTTCATTGATATGCGTGGATGTGTCGTTTTCGTTGTTCGTGAGATCGGCCATGAAGAAACCTCAAGGTCCAATCATACCCGTTGAGCAAATTATCTTCTTCAGCCTTCGCCTAAGCGGCAGGAGCTAGTTATCCCTGACGCCTCTGCTTGCCTCATCGCGTCTTGAACTTGTCCCTGGCTAACTTTGGGTCACTGAAAGAGGGCGGAGGAGTTGTGTCGCTCGGCAGGCTCGGCCACTGACACCATACGCTAGGCTCTAAAGAATAGGTCTGGACACTAGAAAATAGACTGGACAGTAGGTCAAATTAGAGGCTTTATAATTTCGTGGTTTCTATATTCACTTCCATGCTGTCCTGGTAGCTGCGGTGCCGTTCCGCGTCCCTTTTTAGTAGTCCTCCAATTATCGAATGAATGATACAAGTGTGTAAGCCTATAACTCTCTTAGTTCTTTCCGTCCTTCTCAGCGCCGCTGAGCCAGCTTCGAATATAAGGCCAGTAGGTGTAGTGCACGTAAACATCGGTGCCTGCAGCAACCGCGAGGCCTGCCTTGGCGTAGCGTTTGTTCTGAGGGGAGAGATTGTTCCATTTGCTCATGAGGGAAGATGAAGTGCTGTTACTGGTAACAGCGTTTCGTTTGGGCGCAGTGGACGAGATGTACCTGCGAGCGCCCTGAAGAGCGGAGGTGGAGAAGCGGGTGGTGATGGTAGACAACATGTTGTTTTGTGGGGTTGGTGTAAGTCAAGATTGTCGTTTTGTAGAACTATGAGTTTGTTTTTGAGGTAAGAAATAATAATTGTAGATTCAATTGGATAATTGTTTGTTGATGCTTTTCTTCCAGTTCCGATCGAGTAATAAACAGTCTATATATGTACCTTGAGCGACATGACCCTTACAAATAATCCGTTATGCTTAATCGTTAAGCCTAACGATCCACCAACGCCTCGCTTTTAAACATAATCACCATTACTCTAGCATTACACATGACTTCATCAACCGCTGGGCCGTTGCGGTCGATTCATCGTCAGCGGTTTGAACGGTTTTCTTAATCGGTCCAGCGTTGGGGCCGGCCCCAGCCCAACTGGTCGTCTTACACCACCATTCGACCTGACCGACATAAACGTTGTCGCATGAAGAGTCGAGGCAGGCTTGTTAGGCATTACTTCTTCCTTAACTTCTTCAGGCTCCATTTTCGGCGGAGGTCGTGTAGGTGAACTAGAGAAGCATGAATAGGCTTTCTGTGGACCACCGTCACTGATCTTGGGCACGTTTGGCTTCGCCAGAGGTCGTGCAGTTGGCAATTTATGTTTCGCCAATTCAGGATCAATCAATGATTTTTGTGGTTCGGGCAGTGTAGGTAACCTGCTGTTCTGTCGCGACAAAGCAGATTCATACCGAGCCTGTGCAAGAGACCTACTCTGCTGTTGCGGTTGCGGCTCAGGTGCAGGTTTGGGGGCATTTGATCCATGATTGAGCCATCCAAGCATACTTTTCTGACCAACGCCTCGTTTGGTTGATCCCTTCTTCGGTCCAGGCTTCGAACTGGCTGGTTGTGGTGCTGCTGCCGCCGCGGCATCAAGAGCAACTCTGTGAGCCCCGGCGGTTGTGAAACCTGGCAAAGCAGCGACTGTAAACTCAGATGACTTTTCCATCGTCGTAGCATATTCTCTCTGCCAGGGAAGCTCATCTGATTCGTCATAAGAAGTGGTAGGATGCGAAACGCGCTGTCGCTTGGGTGCGCGAGAATACTGTCTACCAGATTCTTCGTCGTACCTTTCGACGTTCTTCGGGTCGATAGGATCAATTGGGAATCTATCATCCTCGACTGAGAACATAGGTGGGAGCTTTCCAAAGACTGTCTTCTCGGATGGAGCATCTCGGCCGAGAATTTTAGCAACACCTTCCACAACTGCTCGATCGAATGATGGGCCCTTTTTGGCAAAGACCTTGGATGCAAACGGTGCTACGAAAGGTGAAAGCTCGACTTTGCTGCTCATTCCTTGGGAGCCATAAAGTGGGCAGCTTAGGTACAGCAGTGCTTGTGCTCGTGTCATTGCCACATACAATAGACGTCGTTCTTCATCTGTGTCTTCTGATCTTGAGTGAGGTATTGATCCGGTGTAGACAGATGGTACAAAGACAATTGGCCATTCTAAACCCTTCGCAGCGTGAATCGTCGAGATCGTGACCAGGGATTTCTGTTCTTTGGTGTCACCCTTGTTCTGCGCATCCGATGCCAGCGACACGTTGGCCAGAAAACGGCCCAGCATATCGTCATCCTTTACCTGATCTAAGTTGTCGATTTCCGGAAGTGCATCTTCATCTGGTGCTCCAAAGTCTCTCATGAAGTCGCTAACCAAATTAATGAATTCCTGAACGTTGGCCCATCTCTGTTCATGTTCTTCTGTGTATTCTTCCTCCAAGTACTTCTTGAAATCGAGATGTGTTAACAATTGCTCTATCAGATTGACCAGCGTAACAGGGCTGCTCTGACTGATTTCACTGGCTTGTTTTTGTAGACTCGTGATAGTGCGTATGAGTTCTGTATTGAGCTTTTGCTCCATCTTGGGTCTGATATTGGCTTTGGCTTTCCGATCACCTCTGCAGTGTTTCAGAATCAAGGTCCAAAGACTCATGTCAGACTGCTCTGCTTCTTCAATTAATGATTTGACTGTTGCCTCTCCAATACCTCGTCGGGGTACATTAATGATCCTGGCTAACGCATCATTGTTGTCAGGCTGGCTGACGATGCGGAGATAGTCGATCAACACTTTGATCTCCTTTCGTTCGTAGAATTTATGTCCTCCAATCATTCGGTAGGCGACGCCAGCTTTTCCCAAAGCTGATTCAATGTGTCGGGACAAGGCGGCGGATCTCAAGAGAATTGCGACATCCTCAAACTTGAGCATGTCTCCAAACATCATGATCACTCGCTTGATCTCTGAAACAATCCATTCGCCTTCAGAAGACGAGCTTTTCAATGTTCTCAGTACCGGCCGTGCTCCCTTAGTGTGGACTGGCAACAGAACTTTCTTATATCGCTTCTTGTCTTGCTGGATGACAGTAAGTGATACATCGAGGATGGACTGTGAAGAACGATAATTTTCTTCTAATGAGATTTCGTCTGTATTCGGATATTCTCGCAATAAACGGAAGAGGTTTTTGACTTCGGCTGAGCGCCAGCCATAGATACTCTGATCGGGGTCGCCAACGATCGTTATTCGTTGTTTCGCTTGGGCGAAGAGTTTCATAAGTTCGTATTGAATGCCGTTGGTGTCTTGATACTCGTCGATGAGGACAGTCTGGACGTTGGATACGCAAGCTGGGTGGTCTCGAAGCAATTCGACGCATTTGACGAGAAGATCGTCGTAGTCCAGCAGATTCGATCTTTTGAGCTGAGCCTGGTATTCCTGGTAGCATGTCCTTAATGCTGGGTTCTCTTTTCTGCCTTTCTGCGTCGGAGGTGGTGCCGTGGCATTCGGACCTTTCGCCTTCTCTTTGCTGATCCATGATTTTGCGTGGTGCGGTTCAATACTAAGTTCCAGCCTCTTGCAGATTCTCTGGATAATTGCCCTGGAGTCTCCGTCATCTGCGATGCCGAATTTGGAGTCTAATCCGATTCGGTTCCCGTATATGGATAGATACCTCCGAGCGATCGAGTGAAACGTTCCAAGAACAATCTTCTTTTCGCATTCCTCACCTAGTGTTTTCCCGATTCGCTCTTTCATCTCCCTAGCGGCTTTGACGGTAAAGGTTGCGACGATGACATCGGACGGACGGTAGCCAACGTTCTGAATGAGCCATACTACTCGTGACGTAAGGGTATGGGTTTTGCCACTTCCAGGGCCGGCGAGGATTGCAACAGTTGATGCATTTGAAGTCACGGCGCGCCGTTGCGCCTCGTTAAGCGATTTGAGGATCGCATCTTGTGCAGTTGAGGACATGTTGGATACGTGGATGAATCCACGGGATGTTGTCGATCTATTAAAGAGAAAGGTATCATCGAATTATGCAGGTCCACGCGAGACCGCTCGAATGGGAGTCTAAAGAATGCCGGCTCCCACTCTATCACTTTCGGTAGAGGGGCTTGCGCGTTGATAGAGTGGCCAACAGATCTCGCGACGCGACAAGGATTTCCGCGACGTCACGTGATATCTCTACATGCCTCCTAGGGTAGGTCTCTCAGTTTATTTCCATCTACATTGCCTTACAAGATGTCTCTACATCAACCAGGTACTAATGAATCAATCTAATTTTGTGATAAGAAAAGCTGGTCGTGATATGCAGTCGAGGTACAACAGCAAACAAGTCGTTGATCATGTTGTTTCGACATGTATAAACTGCTCGCTATAACAAAATGATTTTCTTGTGATATGCTACGCTGACTACATTTTTATCTTTAAATCACATCACATACACGCTAATACTGTACTTTTTCCATCACTGTCACCATCATGGTATCACGCATTAGTCAACACTAGTCAACTCCAAAAGGTCGTTGCGACTGTGATATTCGTACAGTAAGTGATTGATCATTCAGACTGAGAAACAATCAAAAAAAGTTCCCTAAGGCCGGTCTAATTCAATGGATCAATAATTATTATCCCCTCTCTGTTGATGTCAGCATTTTTATATGCTTTAGAGTATTGTTAGGAAAGTCGATACATGGGCGTTGCCTACAACTTGCTCATTAAAGGTTGTCTCTATTGTGGATATGCCATAGACTTGTCTGTCACTTAGACGTCGGTTTAGACATACAAATCCTCACCGCATCAACATATGTTCATTGTATCACTTCCGAACATGGTTCTTACGTTATAATTATCACGTCTCCAGCGAGTAGCCACCAACCATATCACCAAAGTAAGTAACCGACGGTAGCATGAAGCTATAGTCGTGCGATAGTAGTGCAACTTTACACAATAGACGCCGTGATGAGCTCTTTCATTCGAGGAGGTCAACAACGCCATCGATCTAGCGATGCCGAATAATCTGATGTCACACAGATAATAACACCTCATTGAAGACTTGAGAACATCACATGATGGATAGATGAGTGAAAATATCCCACATGGTCCAGGGCCCGACAGCATGGAAGACGCAGGCAACACACACCATTGGGCCTCAAAGTGACCCTAACGAATTCGTATCTGCCGTTAGCTGAGTGATAGATCAGCGTTTCTCACCTATCACTGGTCAGTGCCAATGTCGAAATTCAGGAACGGTAAGTTAGACAACCCCTCTTGGTGGTGATGAAGACCCAGAACCAACTCCTAGCATGGATCGCCCCCGCCCCGCTCGGAACCCTTTAATGCCAGAAAAGACAAGCATAGATAATCTTTAAAGGTAAAGCGAAAAACACTGCAGTACTCAATCCCGGCATATTGGATCACAGAGCCAACCAGAGATTGTTGTATGTGGATATCGGTGGTTGGTGGGTGGCAGCTCAAAACCAATCATCCACTAGCACACTATATTGCCCAGCGGTTAACCGCCCAATCACGTCTTGTAGATGGCCTCGTCACACTTCGACCCTCACATATCGCCTGCAACCACTGTTGCCCATCACCAAGGGTATTGAACTATTCTCGGGCGCCTGCTCATTCATGCGTTTGCGATTCGACCGCTGCTAGACCACTGGCTTCCTCTTTCCAGCGACTCAGCGTCCAGCCCTGGGTAGTCCAGCGGCTAACGCATGGTGATAGACGATCATGACCCAACCCGCTATATACCTCGTTGAGACCGCAAGTTCCCTCTTCCGTGCATGATGTTCTTCTAGTGTTTCGTCTCGTCGTGCTCAGGAGGTCACATCGCACAATCTGGGATCCTCCATAAAGAATAAGTGTCTCGCCTTGAACCTCGTTTCCCACGATGCTTCAAGACGGTGCTCGCTTGTCACTATTGTCCGGTCTGCTACTTATACTACAACATCTGTCACTTGCAACTGCTCAGCCTGGGCCTCTTCTATCCTCGGTGCTCGAAGCTCGGGACACAGACAAGCCTATACCAGGAGGACCTGTAGACACAACATATCTTCCCGCTCAGATCGGTGGTATAGTTGGAGCATACGCCGTCTCATTGGTGCTGGTCGCCATAACATTGCTTGCTCTATCCAAGAAGCGTCGCGAACATATAGCAGCTGGTATCGACGAAGTCGACTTTTCTGTGCGCAAAGACATCGTCAGCCCGGACTTTCCACACGAAGTACCCACGTCTTTGAACATCATCACCGACACTTCATTCATCAAGCCAGCCTTTCCGGATTTGCACGACGGTGTAAACCCGTACATTCATCCATCACCAAACTCGAGTATCGGAGCACCCGGAACAAACCCTTTCGTGGACCCTCGCGTTGTCGCAGTAGACAGAGTCATGGCTCAATCACAGCTTGAAGACATGTACAAGCATGTACTGGAGCATGAGGATGCAAAGAAGCGGGGACTCATTTATGAAGTTCCTCTTCCTCCCACTGCTCACCACCAACCACGCCCTTCAGCTTCCGGATCAGCCTTATCCCTGAAGTCTTCGGTATCATCGCCGTCCAAGAAGGAGAGGAACAAACCAGCAACGCTCAACCTTTCAGCTTCTCGTGAAGAGAAGACCCAGTCAAGGACCTCTTCGTTCCTCTCGGCTCTCCGATCACCAAAGAAGAAGGCAATGAAGGGCATGAGCATCTCATCACCTCTCATGACTCCCCAGACTGGCGAATTTCCCCGTCAAGAATACCAAGAGATGAACGCGATCCCTCCTCGACAATACGCCCCGGCCGCTCCGCCTCCAGTCCCCACCAACCAGGCCCCATACGGATCTCCGACTGTCCCGGCCAGGACCCATGCGGCGCTCCCAACCCCGGACATCTCGCCCGAGAGCGTTTTAAGTATCGACGAGCGTATCGGAAACCAGTTACCCCCTCCTGGTCACCACCGACAGGTATCGTATGCACCTTCAGAGCGTGATCCCGAGTCGGCCACTTCGGAGCATTCCCAGGTGCCACTGGTCGGTTTGCCATCGTCTCCCAAGCCTGGTGCGCGTTTCCCATCTCTGCCCGCTTCGCCCAAGCCTGGTCAGACCTTCCAGCGCGCAAACGCACCAACAGCTGTCCGAACTGGTGGTTCTCTACCCCTGCGTGCCTACGAGCCGGCGCTGGCCTCACCAAACACCATTGCCCAGACTACCAAGCAAACCGTGTTTGAGAGGAAGGGTCCGCTATCGCCCAGCGGAGCAATGACTCCTCACACAGCTGGAGCAGTGCCATACTCACCTTACCAACCCTTCACGCCATGCATGCCAGTGACGCCGTCACTCATCACCAAGGAGGATCGAAAGAGGATGAGACGTATGGTGCCCAAGACACCGACGCTGGAGATGGTGCAAAGCTCAGATGATGTATGGTAAACGAAACTGACGGGTCGGTATCGGTTGGAGTTTTTGTGGGATGGTTTGGTGTATTACATTGCATTGTTTTTCCTGAGATATCACGGTTTATGAAGAGATTGGATGAATCCTCGTGGCTCAAAGCCTTGTGCTCAGTTTAGAGCTGGCCCACTGGGGGCTCACGGGGACGTATTATCAACGGCCGCAAGGACCAAGCAACCTTATTTGCAAAATACCTTTTTTTTTTTGTATATCAAATTATTTCTTCAAAATACGGATTTGGTTTAGATTGAAAAGACGTTTAGTACATCGTACCGTGCAAAATGTTTCTGGGATGTTTGGTTTTACAACGCCTTGATCGTTTGCGAGCAATCGCTAATCGGCAGAAAAGCCGTTTTATGCAATGTTATAACTAGAAGGCGCCAAGCGTTGAAGCTAACAACTGACGCGAGTTTGATCTTCGAGATGAATCTTCCGATTTTAGCCTTTTACAGAGTCCGATCAGGAGTAGTATTCCACAAAGGGTCTGAGGGTATCGGACAGCTGAAAGCAAGCTGAGATGGATCATTTCGTGGCGGTGGGTCGACCTGAGAATAGTTTGTATTAGTGGCGGTGCCTGATTGACGGTAGGGTAGCTGAGCTATCTGCAGCTAAGCAGGATACGGAAACAAGTTTGAGACGGGTCAGATTGCACTTCTTGTTCAGCTCTGCTGGTATCCGTTGATACAAATGCAGTTTGCCGAAGCGATGGTTACACGAGAAGGTAGATCCAAGACATATGGACTGACTTTCAGACAGAATCAAGCTTCCGGGTAGTTATTGGCAGCCGTGATATGCCCGATATCCAACGGCACCCAAATGCCGGGACCCCGTCACGCTGATAGAGTCTATCGCCGTCTGGAATGTCCAAGTTTTCGTTGAGGACACTGCCAGGTGATGAGTGTATGAGATAATATGCGCGTGGCGGACCCGAGACAGTTGCGATAGTACTACAGAGTATATACCGGGGTTTTGTTTCTCTTGACTTGACATTGCAAGCAGGGTTGATGTTTTACGGGTATTGAATCATGACTTCATGTCATCGATAATTGCTTTGTTGAAAGTCGGCGAACAAATAGACCAGGCTCCTGGTTCCTTTTCGATGGCAGGCAAGGATCTCTCATTCCAGTCGATTTGATCGAGTTGGATAATGGATGTCTCGTGGTGACAGGTACACAGTGCAGGGATTGATTGACTGAGACGAAAGGTGCACCAAAAACCTAAACTGGTGGGAGAGGGGTAACAATTCAAGTGTCCTGTGGTAAGGCCTAGGCTGTGAATCCCCCGTACCTGCCCCCAGACCCCCTCCTCTGGGGACGTGTAGTGTCTCAGTCAGTGGACTGGTCCGCCACAATCGATAAACGGAATGTCCCTTTACGCACTGTATTACAGAGCCAACAGCATTAATAGGCGAAGCTGGTTTCGGGTGGGACTAGCGGGAATTGGAATTCGTTACTCGACTCGCTTGTTAGCTTTCCGTCCCTCTCCTCTTAGTTCTAATGGGATCCGTTATTTTTCTTTAAGAGAAAGAGCTTGGCCAAGCCCGGACTCGACTGGTCGTCACTGGTCTGATACCCGGTTACCATCGTACGATTTTCCGCCCTCTCCTCAAACCGAATTCCTTGCATCCATCGCTCGTCTCCGGACATTTACTCAAATTGCCTGTTCTTTTCACCAGCAAAATATTTACCAGTGCTTGCCAGTCGAACCACAATCGCGAGACTGCGCTGCTCTTTTCTTGCTCTTGCTGTAGAACCCCTGTACATTCCTTATCCTTATCCTCTCTCACGTCAAACCTTCGGCAACACCCGCTCAATCAATCATTCGATCACAGCACGATTGAGACACCATCAACTGCTTGCTTTCGTCTCGTGGTTGCAACACGCCCTCACCCATCGACGCTTCTACCGGCAGATCCATCATCTTAGAGCAGCAGGCTAGGCTAGAGGCCTGTCGATCCGATTCATCAATCAGCACAGGTCGGGTCTTTGACTGCGCTCACTCACTGTAATTGTCGCGATCGCGGCACAAGTCCACTCTTTGGCCGAGACTCAATCAGATAGATCGCGCCGGGAATAGAAGCCCAATTCAATCAAACTGCAGCAATAGTCAGCTGGCAGTCCATTCAGAACCTGGTATCATCGCCGGTCAAAGTCGTCGTCTTCCCGAAAGGCCTCGCTCTCTCGCGGCGACTCCTTCGGGGTCACCCTAACTACTGGGTCAATCAATCAGCCCATCGCGACTGCATGGTGCTGGCCCATCATGCCTGGCTCTCAATTCTCTGACCTGGCCGACCAGGACTCCAACAGCCTCTTTGCTCTCCAAGATCCTAATCTGGGCTTTGTTGACGATGGCTCCGGTGTAAAATCCGACCCCTCCTCAGCCTCCCTGCCCAACGAGTCTGCCCGTCCCCAGCCCCAGCAGCAATACTACGACAGTGCATGGCAGTTCACCGGCACACCCCCTTACGACTCGTACGATCCTTCCAGTAGTGCTCCTCCTGCTCAACCCAACTACCAGACCTCTTGGAATTTCAACCTTGGTCAGGGTCAGCAGAATCCTCAACAGCTGCCCGTCTCTACCGGAATCGACAGCCTTGCGGCAACCACTTTCAGCTCCGAACCCCTCTACGCTGCTTCTGGTCCGTCCCTGGCACAAGGCAACTTTCCAGATAACATCGCTCTTCAGCAGCCGCCAATTATTAGCCATCTTACTCCTGCGCTGCAGGAGAAGCTACGCAACATCGCCATGCCGCCTCATCTCCAATATCATTCTCCGAAGAGCGCCTCCAGCCCCGACTCAGCAAACGGCGAACTTACCAGAAGAGGCCTCCTGTCGTCGCCTGACCCTGCCGATGGATCCTCGAAAGCATCTCGAAAGCGCAAGTCGTCCGCCGACGCTGAGGATGACGAGGATGAGGATGATGGCGATCAACCTGTGAAGAAGACCGCTCACAACATGATTGAGAAGCGATACCGAACCAACCTGAACGACAAGATCGCTGCCTTGAGGGACAGTGTTCCCAGCCTTCGAATTATGACCAAGAGCGCGCGGGGCGAGGATACCACCGAGGATCGGGAGGAGCTTCATGGTTTGACCCCGGCCCATAAACTGAACAAGGCTACAGTACGTTATGCCCTTCTAACGAGGTAATAAATGCTGATCGTCGAGCAGGTTTTGAGTAAAGCAACTGAATATATCCGGCATCTCGAGAAGCGAAACAATCGACTGCTTGATGAAAATGGCGCTATGCAAGCTCGGATTGCTGCCTTTGAGAAGTTATTTATGGCTGGTGCAATGAACGGGGCCATCAGCCCTCTCCAGCAACCGCCCACACCTATCCAGTATGCTCAAGACGCTCAACAATTCGGAAACTCGCCCATGCAAGCGTCGCAAGACGGTAACGCGCAGCCGAGTGGTATGATCCAAGTTCCCGACGATATGAAGAGAATCATTTCAGCACAGATGGCCGCTGGTCAACCATATCCTGTCCCTCAACAACAATACAGAGGTGGCAACCCTGCACTCATTAGACAGCAACAAATTCAGCAACAGCAACAAATGCAGCAAAACAGGTGGAACAATGCCGGCCCTTACTTTGGTAAACTGATGGTCGGATCATTGGCTGGTCTCATGATCTTGGAGGCAGTTCGCGAAGATGAGATCACCAACGAGAAGCCCGAGGGCCGTGGTCTATATGCTCTGCCTATGCAACTTCTCAAGGCTGCATCATCTAGCCTTGACTTGAGTGTTGGAGGTTATCATCTACACACCTCCCTCAGAGTTGTTCTTTTGCTTGGAACATTTCTATGGGTGTTTGTTCCTTCTCTTTTCTCACAAGCCGAGCAAAAGCACAAGAAGCCGCAAGCCGGTGTTCTCCAGGCCGCACCGTCACTCGCGTCACCGATTCATGTTCGCCGACAGGCCTGGCTCACTGCTATCCAAACGGTGTGGGTTCCTCGCCACAACTTCTTCCTTGAGGCTGCAGCTCTTGTCATGAAGACTCTTAAACTCAGCCTTCGCAACGCTATTGGAATCCACGGTTATCAAGCCCTTACTGGGTTGACCCAGGAGCAGGAGACAGCCCGAGTTCAGGCCTGGAGTATTGCCATCGACTCGCAGTTGGCTGGTGGCGATGTCGAGATCAACAAGAGCCGCCTTGTTCTTACTTTCCTTGCCTCTGGTACCCTCCCAGACACACCCGCGAGACTCATGCTCAAGGCACTTCACATCCGTGTTCTTCTCTGGGATCTCAGCCAAAACCGACTCCACCTTGGGGCAAGTAACGTCATCGCTTCCAAGCTTGCCAGAGCGAAGTGGAACGAGGCTCGTCAATTGAACCGTCTTCTTACACAACTCCACCGTGAATCCGCCGAGCAGCACGACGACGACCTTCCCGAGCATCTTGCCTTGCTGGTTGAGCAAGACTGCGACGAAGTGCTCAACGACGATGTTATCCAGCGCGCACACAACCTTGCCTTCAATGCCGAAACCGATTACAACGTTACCGCCCCCATGGATGGTATGGATGCAGTTGTTGATGACACCGCTGTTGGGTCCCCTCTCGATGCTGTTGCGGCCTGGTGGTCAACTCAAATCCTGCACCGAACTTTGGTCGCCACGATGGACAAGGATGAAGAGACTCTCAGCACCAAGGCTGAAGACGTTGAGCTTTCTATCAAGATTGCACCCCTGGGATCTACCACTCAGGCTCGTGCCATCGTAGCACGCGCTGTTCTGATTGATAAGGCCCGTGGCGCTAATATCGCCGCTGCCTTGCAGTCAATGGGTAACGAAAAAGTTGACGCTCTTTTGAGCAACTCCATCTGTGTTGTTGACTCCAGCTTCCAAGCCTCCACCTCCGATTTCCGACTCGCCCTCCGCTGTGCTATGGCAATTGCCCACCTCCGGCGTGTCGAATGCACCCCTGGAAGCACCCACCAGGGCCTACGAATGATCGATTCAATCCTGACACGCGGCAATGCTTCCCAAATGTCTCTTCTGGGATGTACTGCGGCTCTTCAACTTATGGAAGAACTCTACGAACAAAAGGCTGCCGCCGAGACTTTTAACGCTTCTCTCGAGCGTCTGTCTGGTGCTCTTCGTCTATGGATGGGTGGTGCCCCTGGCGAAAAGTGCGGTGTTGCCTCGGATGTGCGAGAAAAGGTTGTAAACCGGTGCCTGACCATCACAAAGAGCATGGTGGGAATGGATTCAGACACTGGATACGGAAGCCTTGACGAATGCGAAGAGGACGGATGTTAGAAGACAAGAAGCGGTCTTTTATTCTTTTATTATCTCATTTGTGAGCGACATTCACCTGGTGGCCTTTTTTCATCGGCTCTATTTGTATCATCCCACGACGGGTCGAGTCTACGTCCCTGACCACGGTGAGATGAGTTTTTGTATGAACATGGGTATTTGTTTTTCTTAGAAGGGGTTGAAATCCCGGGTTACTACTATCATGGAGTTATATTGGGTAACGGGTAAAAGGAAACGTCATACAGGGCAAAGGACATAGTTTTAGGGGGTTTTGTTAAAGGACACAGCGTATGCGAGAATCGTGTCATAGCGATTTAACATCAAACATGTTTCTTATCATTATTCGACGTACATTATTCAGTCATTGAGAATATGCTGTGACGAATTCATTAGCTAATTGAGCAGGACTTTAAAGCCTGTTTTGAGTTTAGCAGATTTACCCTACACTTCATGAGATCCAAAGAGAGAATCAGATTTCAATAATAATCAGCCATCCAATCCGGTATGGTGTAGTGGCTAACATTTCGCGCTCTCATAACCTGAGAGATCAGTTCCGCGGAGCCCAGGGTTCGATTCCCTGTACCGGAGTTTCTTTTTGCATCTTCGTGCTCTGTAGCGCAGCTGCTTGTCTCTCTCTTTTGCTAGTCTAACTCATCGACTGGTCCCTGCAGGCAGGCTGGAGCGATTGCAGTCGAGGATTAGCTGGTATTTAAGGTACTTATTAAATGTAAAGTAAGCCTTGGTGTAAGAATAAGCTCTGGATCTCGCTTCATTCCCCTATAAGATTGAAGAAAGTATCATGTATCAATTCGTATTACATCATAACAAAATCATCCCATACTACCTGATATAAAGCCCCAAACGCCATAAGATGATCTACTTTAACTCCTTGTTCATCTCTATACCATCTTCTACCATTCTGGTGCACCACCTCCACATCCATTGGACGCCATCATGAGATCCATTGGCTTGGTAGTCATCTTGGGTTGACCAGTAGGCTTAACATATGGCTTCTTACCACGAATACCCACGAACTTGATCTTGCTGTCGAGCTTGGCCATGGGTGCCTCGCCTGCTTCACCCTTCTTCACCATCCACTTCTTGGTGCCCAGGGCGCTGTCGAGCTCGTCCACAGGGGGAAGTTTGAGGTACAGCATACCGTCGGGACGAGCCTCGGTAGGGAATGTGGCGATTGACATGGACTCGTCCGTCTTGCAGGCACCGTTTCCAAGGTCGAAGTTGCGCTTGTGGTGAGGACATGAGACCCAAGGTGTAGCGCCCGCTTTGTCGCCGTTTTGCTCGGCCTTGTGAGGTTCTTGGCCGATGAGGCCGTCAGATAGGATGAAGGCACGCTTGTGAGGGCACATCTGCTGAGTAGCGTAGTAGACACCCTTGATACGCCAGATGGCAAGTTGAGTGTCGCCGCGCTTGATGGTAGCAGAGATACCGTTGGGCAGCTCGTCAGCCCCGTCGAAGTAGGATGATTCGATGATGGGCTCCCAAGCCGTCATGGACCACTTATCCTTGAGGCCCTGGAAATCATCCTTTGCTGCAGCATCGGCAGGCCAGAAGGCAGGTCGCTTTTGACCACGGTCATCCTCAAGCTCCATGTTGCGCGTCGTATCAGTTGTATTGGCGAATTGCTTGAACTTGTTCGCGATGGCGGGAGTCTTGATGGCTTCAGCCCACTCGTCGAAGAAACTGTCAACGAGTTCTTCCATCTGAGCCTCAAGCGAGGCATTGATGCCAAGCTTGTCCTCGAGGATGACCTCCTGGAGGTACTTGATACCCCCGGGGAGGTTTTCGATCCAGCGTGCTGTTCGCTGGAGCTTGTCGGCTGTGCGCATGTAGAACATGAGATAACGGTCCAGAATAGTAACGACATCAGCTGGAGGCACGTCTTTGGCCAACAACTCGGCATGGCGAGGGTTTGCACCGCCGTTACCACCGACAAAAATGTTCCACCCCTTTTCTGTAGCGATCAAACCGAAGCTGGGAATACTGTTAGCAAACTGATAAGTGAGTGAATGAGGGACATAACATACTCTTTGCTTTGGGCTTCAGCACATTCGCGCACACAGCCACTGACACCACCTTTGATCTTGTGAGGGGCTCGGATACTCTTGTACCGCTCCTCCAGACGTACGGCGAGACCGACACTATCACTGAGACCGAATCGACACCATGTAGAGCCCACGCAACTCTTGACAGTTCGTAGAGACTTGGCATAGGCGTGACCAGACTCCATACCGCCAGCAACGAGCTGGCCCCAGATGTCCAGCAGATCCTGCTTCTGTGCACCAAACAAGTCGATACGCTGCCCACCTGTGATCTTGGTATATAGGTTATACTTCTGAGCAACCTCTCCAATGACAACAAGCTTGTCAGGAGTGATCTCACCGCCTGATACACGAGGGACCACGGAGTAAGTTCCATCACGCTGAATGTTACCCAGGAAGCGATCATTGGTATCTTGAAGACCATGAGTCGTCTTATCCATAACGTGTCTGTTCCATAGCGAAGCCATGATACTTGCGACTGCAGGCTTGCACAGCTCACAACCAACAGCACCCTTGTCGTTTCCGGCCTCACGCATGACCTCGCTCATAGACTTGAGGCGTTTGACCATGATAATGTTGAACAGGTCGGCACGCGAGTAGCTGAAGTGCGAGCAGAGATAGTTTGTAACCTCTTGACCCATCGAAGCCATTGTCTTGTTGAAGATGGTCGTGACGAGTGGCACGCAACCACCACAGCCAGTACCAGCCTTGGTGCATTTCTTTATACTGGCCATATCCTTACATGTGCCGTCTTTGATGACCTTGACAATATCACCTTTGGTGACGTTGTGGCACGAACACACTTGAGCGTCATCGTCAAGGTCATCCGAGTCCTCTTCTCCCTTCTTAGCACCAAGGATCAGCTCACTAGGAGACACATCAAGTTCTTTCTGAGACTTGACCATGGGCAGAAGCTTGACGTAGTCGCACACATCGCCAATCATTATACCGCCGAGAAGGTACTTTCCATCCTTGGTGAAGATGTATTTCTTGTAGACGTTGGAGAAGGGATCTTTGTATGTGAGTGCCTGAACAGAATTGGGAGACTTGGCGTCGCCATTAACCAAGTTCTTTGCGTATTTGCGAGGCAGAGTAATCGGACCATCACGGTCAGCGAAACAGTCACCAAAACTGGCAACATTGACTCCCAAAAGCTTGAGCTTGGTGCTAATATCAGGAGTCTTGAAGATTTGTGGGCTGTGTAGTTTGGCTTGGGTAAGGTTGAAAGCAACGACTTCGGCCATTGCAACACCGGGACCGATGAGACCGTAAGACATGCCTCTCCAACTAGCACATTCTCCAATCGCGTAGATATCTGGCATGCTTGTCCTCAAGTCATCGGTGACAACAATACCGCCCCGTTGACCAACCTCGAGGTTAGCTGCCCTTGCGAGGTCATCTCTAGGCTTGACACCGATAGCAAAACACAGCGTCGAGCACGCAATCTCCGAATCATCATCAAAGACGACTCCAGTAAGATTATTGTTCTCGTCCGTCTTCAAGCTGGCCACGCGCTTGCGCAAGTTGATGTTCACACCAAGTTGTTGAACCTGGTCTGTCACCATCTTGCCGGCTGTCTCGTCAAGCTGCCTGCTCAAAACCCAGCGGTTCCTCTCAATAAGATCAATCTTGTTGTAGCATTCGAGATCCAGCATAGCCTTGGCGGCTTCCAGGCCGAGTAGACCACCGCCCACGACAACGCCATTGGTGCCTTTTTTATCTCCGGAGAACTTGATAAGCCTATTCAAGTCATCGATCGTGCGGTATACAAAGACTCCGTTGCTATCCCATCCTTTTAGCATGCGAGGTAGGACGGCATCTGAGCCTGTGGCAAGAACAAGGACGTCGTATGGGTAGCTCTCGCCATTTGCGCATTCGACAAACTTCATATCAGTGTTGATATGTGTGGCTTTTGTGTTGATGTGGTAATTTAGTGAAGTTTCAGATTCCAGATACTGTAGAGGTGTAAGTACAAGTCGAAACATATGTGGTTGATGCTAAACGTACCCATTCTGATGGGTTCATGTATAACTCCTCGACTTTGCGGTGCTCGAAGAAGGTTGTGAGTCCTACTCGATTGTAGGCAAGATATGGCTCCTCCCCGACTACTGTGATTGTGTACTCTTTTGTTTTGGCATCGTATTTGAGTAGCTTTTCTCTGTGTCTTTGTTAGATCTTTTATGTGCCGGCCAGTGGATATGGACTTACATAAAAGCAATGCCCACCATGCCTAGTCCAACGACGACAATGCGTTTTTGTGTCGTTTCAGTCATCTTGGCGTTTTGGTATAGTACAGGAAATGAATATCATTCAAAGGAAGAAAAAGACCAGGAAAATAAAACTCCTAAGTCTGTCGTCGTTATAAGTGACCCTCGAGACCAAGGAGCCCTGCTACAAAAGAGGGTCTCTGGTCCTATGCCATCTTGTATCATCTCCCTATCAAGAACTGACATCTCCGGAAAGCATGTACTCGTGCCTGTGGCGTAACAAGCATTTCCGCTGTCTTATTCAAACAGCGTGGGTGTATTTGCAGTGCATGTCTCAATTTGGTAGGGTAGATCTTGATAAGGAGACAGGGCCAATCAGAGACTGCCCTCTCTGTGTGTCTTCTCCGCGGAGAAGCATAGTTTGGGCCCAAAGGGTCGTATGTCTGGACAGACCACGACAGCGTACAATATGATATGAGATTAAACAAGGTGACTCTCATGATCTGTTCGGTAGAGGATCCGGTATTTAACGAAGTTGCACCATATCATACCGTACAGTGAAGTCTGATAGGTCGTCAACTGATATAGGTCTCGGTGAAGTCATTTGACGATAATCCTTCCAGCTTATCCTGGTGTTCCCAAGCACGAGTATATTAAAGAATTTGATGTTCTGGAACATTATCATATTGTAACTAGCTGTCGTCAGTTGATAGATAACAACTCCGGAGTCTCAATACCTATCCGAGCTATTTTTGTGAGAACAATTAATTCATCGGAAATAATCACTAGCTCTTCTTCCCTGCAGGATACTTTTCTCCTCGGAGACAGTAACAAAGAGCCCACCTTCACAATTACCGTAATAGATAAGCCGCAGAGATATCTCCTCCAGGTCATATAGCCTTTACAAAGCAACAGCTCTCACTGGTTCCCCACAAAGATAACGTCGCAAGTTGCGATGTCTTGAGGTTACACCTATCAGGGAAATTTAGGGATTCAATCATCGAAAAGGTAAATAATAGTATTGGTGAGGAATAGTTAGAAGCGATGAATTGAATTGAATCATCAGCTTCAGTAGCTGTCATGAGAATAACGGCCGGGGCCCTTGTCGGGCCTCGAGCAGGTACCCCCATGATGCACGTGTTTAGCGGCCTGTACCTTATTGCTACAGAGCCTAGAACCCCTCCCACGTCATCGCCTTCACCTCAAAGTCCCAACACCACACCTAAATATCACCAATCATCTTCTCGCCCTCGTCAAGATGACTACTACCACCACTGCCAGCAGCGCTTCTGCCGACTCCTTCAAATTCCCTCGAGAATACCACTTCCCAGCCTTCTTCACCCGCCAAACAAACCTCACTACGCTGCACGCCCAACACAACAAGTGGGCTGACCTCATCCTCGCCTACGCCAGACACCACCGCATTTTCCGGCTCTCCCTCTCCGAAGCTGCCGACTCGGATCTGTTTGTCAATCGCAAGCTCGATCGCCGTCTACAATTCGATGATATTCGGGATGTCGTGTCCTTCATGCACACCGATGGTCGAGTAGAGTATGTTGGAGGCGGCACGTCAGGCGACGTCGTCTTTCTGTACTGGAGAAAGCCTGAGGAGTGGGCTGAGCTTGTCGAGAACTATGTTGAAGAGTCTGGACAAAAGGGCAGCGTGCTTACAGTCTACGAGCTTGTCGAAGGAGATGGTACAAAAGGAAATGGTAGGTCCAATATTGATGCTTTGTATTGCTTTGCTAACGACTCCAGATATTCATGGCATGGACACTGATGTCCTCCTAAAAGCTCTTAATGTCCTTGTCAAGCGAAACAAGGCTCAAATATTTGGCCAGGACGACTCATTAGGCGTAAAATTCTTCTAAGCGCTCTCAATCCATTTTCACATCTCTACGTAAAGTACACATGCGCCCGCCTCTTTTTACGAGCCATGAGCACAAGACAAAAGCAACGGCCAATCCCAGCATCGACACTGCTGTCAAGAAACCTTCTAAACGCCGCGCTACTTCTGTTCGTAGTACTTCTCGACAAGGAAACTTTCGTCGAACCGTACTTGCTGAGCCATCGCAACGTCGAGTAACCAGTCAGGCACAACGACCCGCGGTTCCATGTTGCCTCCACGCGCCATATCTCGGAATCGATCCCACAGCGCTTTCTCATCTTTTCCATCACTGCTGAGGAGGTAGACAGGCTCAGGAGGCGCGTTGCCTTCTTCCTCGGCGGTTGTTGGTCGAATTGTTGTACCGCTTCGCGCTCGATAAATCTTGAAAATAGCCCCGTTTGCCTCGGCGATAGCTCTGTAGCTGTCTGGGCCATTACGGATCTTTTCCGTGCAATAGATTGGAACACCGAGCAGTAGCTTGCCCCTGTTTGCTTTGGCACGGGCGACCGACTTCTCGAGTTCGATGTTATACTTTTTCTCCGCGTCCTTGTCTTCGAGGATGAAATCCTCAACATTAGGTAGACTGCCTGTGTCCAAGGCTTGTTCGATGAAATTTGAGGAGATAACGGTTGGTCCGCGTGAAAGGGCACATAGAAACTTGACAGTGCGGACGACATTGGGCGCTGAAAGATAGTCGCAGGGTTGGCCCTCTCCAACGATCTGAATTCCCATTTCTCGCAGCTTTTTCTATAGACAAGATTAGAACATACACACAAATGATGGCTCGCGCCTACTTACTCGATCTCGATCTTCCTTACTCTTATCTCCGACCCATCGAGTAAACGCTGTCAGGATAATGCGCATCGTAATGCCAGGAAGTGACGGTTTAGCCTTCTTTGCGGGTCGCTTGGCCGTCGTTGTATCGTCTTCAACTTCAGGAGTTGCACTTTTTGTCTTGATGATATCTTTCTCGGCTTGATCCGCAGCCCGTTTGCCACCCCAGATTGTATTCCCTCCTTTGGCATTCCTTTTCTTCTCCTTCTCGTACAGCGCAATGTCGTCACTTAGGCCATGCAACGCTGCCTGTGCTTTTGCTTTGGCACTGCGACCACCTGTAGAAATCACCGACGGCGTGTCATTCTCCTTTCCTGCATGCCGTGATCGAATAGGAGTTGCTACGGAAGATGTCTTAGCAGTGGTCTTTTTCTTCGCGGGTTTCTCGCTCTCTTCTTCGACATCTTCCATCTCAACGTCTTCATTGCCAACTTGACCAATCACAACACCCTCCGCTGGTCCTCGTGGGTATGCGTTTTCCTCTGCAGCTTCGAGGATCTTCCGCTTCCTCTTCGCTGCTGGGGACAGATTTTCGTCGCCTCCAGGATAGTACTTCTCCCGTAATCTTGACTCGTCAAAGAATGTTTGACCAATTATCTCCCCGAGATTAGTTCGAGGAGGAAAATGAGTATACTTCTTAATGCTGATAGGTGTTATCTCGCATTTAGCATAGCTTTCCTCGATCCAAAGATGGTTGACAACGTGAATACCCCACTCAGGTGCCGCTTTACATTTCTCACTAGAATCGCGTGCGGTGATGAGATGGGTGTTTTCCGACTTCATCGTCTTGGTGAACTCGGCTCCACAAGCCCTGATCAGATTCTCCAGGTAAATTCGAGCCTCGCCGCCATAATTTGAGACAGTGATACGAAAATCCTTGAAGCCTGGAATGCCATCTCTGGGAATAGGATAGTGTAATAGTCGACGAAGAGGCGACGTCCAGTCGTTATGGACAATAAGCCAGAAAAGCCAAGCAAGATTACCAATCTCCCTGCACGATTGCGCTGCTTTAACATACTGGGATCCGTCACGGTACTGGCAGATGAAGGTATCGCAGTCCTCGACCTCATCCACAAGCTTTCCGCCTCCATTTATGATGATCTCCTGAATCACCTTGGATAATCTGTCGGTGATGCTCAGATCTTTGGAGAGCATGACACGGCGATCCTGGAAAATAGTCACAGGAGGACGAGTCACATCACTGTCGGGAGGTAGAGGTAGGTAAGATGGCGCATGCGACGTTGCTCCTGACAAGTTCTCGTTTGTCGGGATCATAACCTCGTCTTGGGGAGACGTCTTAAGAATCTCAGGATCGGGCAGTAGATATGGCTTTTCGTCGATACGCTTTCCGAGCTTGAAACAATCATCGAACCTGGACGGCGTTAGTGATTACCACTTGCCTATGTCGCTACATGTAAAACCTACCAGTGTGGCAAGACAACCTTGCCTTTCCATCCCTTCTGTATAGCTGTTTTGAGCTTTGGGTGTTCCATTGACAGCGCACATATATGTGTAGTCATACGAGTCGCATCCTTGGATTCTTGTCCACCCAATGCCATGACAGCACCAGCGATGCATTCCTTGTCCGTCTCTGGTAGATCAGCGCACGTCACGACAACCTCTGAGAATATCATCCTCGGGTCAGGCGAGAAAGGTCTGATTTGGGATTGCTTTCGGCGGGTGATGGAACTAGTGATCCACTGTGTTGTGACTACAGGAATCATAATAGCTTGCGCTTCGGTGAATTGTGGAAAGTCGATGGTGTTGGAGATGATGTGTGTGACTTTTTCGATAGGCAGCGAGCCATCGCGTCTGGGTTCGCAAATCGTGGCGCCATTGTCTTGCAAAATGGTTGACAACTTCAATGCAGTTAGTTTATTGGCTTTTTGCCAGTTACAAGCCAAAACATACCTCTCCGATCAATCTAGGAGCGAGTTCGCTGCTCGCGACAAACGCGATGGCGCATTCTGCAAAGACGGCAGTCATGTCGCGTATGTGAAGTGCAAGAAAAACGGGTAAAGGAGGGAAGAAATTAAAGAAACAAGGACTCTATTATTATAACATGGAGCCCAGATAGGATTCTAAAGCTCAAGATGGGCGATTTATTGGTGATATTAGCAGCAATAGCAAATATCGTGGGGTGCCTGAAGGTAGGCAGGAAGTCCTTTGTCAAGCTTCCCTGTCGACGCGCCACCCACTCAACGCGAGAAACTGGCGCGACCACGTGACTATGATGGGCAGTACCGAGGACTTATGATGCCACTAAATCTACATCAGCTCTCGCGTATCTATACAAGCAGAGAATCCCAACATCGTACGCCACCAACGTTCACTTATGATTGATAACAAAGGACCTGAGCCTCGAAAGCGATTAGCGATCGCCATCTGGATTAGTGCCTATTTCTTCGTCTCAGCTAGGTATTCGCAAGACTAAAAGCTAGAAAAGCTCTACTTCAAATGTTCAGACGAACACTCCAGTGAATCAAGACGAATGTTACATTCAAAAGGACCTACGGGCTGTGTGTGTACTCTGTACTTGTTCATTACTATGGTATTTCCGTATATCCAACCCATCATCGTACCAGCACTTAGTGTACGGATACATACGTAAGGGTGGTTAACAAAGGATATTTTCCTCCCGAAAAAGTAATCATAACTCCAAACACCGGTACCTATGCTTTAGCGAGTCATTAATAGTGTGCCCTTGCCTGTACTTTTAACCCACCACGCCCAATGGTCCCTCAACGACTTCTTCTAAAGAAGCCAATGCTACAGCTGCTCCCATCAACGAGCTCTCCTTCGCTGATACAAGCTTGATAATTCGGGTTCCGGCCTTTTCCTTCTTGTCGCCTGCGACCAAGTCATCCAAGTATGACTGGCAGCTGTCGAGATAGCCAGGGTAGCTCTCGATGACAGCGCCATTGTAGGCAACTGTTGTCTCGGCCAGATCCCGATCTGCTTCGGCGCTCAGCCGCTCAGAAGACTCTGCTGGCAGAGTTTGGATAAAGTCGTTTTGGCTGTCAATGCGTAGGTTCCAAAAGGCGTGGACTCCAGTAGCAACGAAAGCGCTTGAACGCTTGGAGATGAAACCAGCTAGTCGCTTGAGCAATTCCAGATCTCCGGTTGTGGGAGCATGCTTTGCTGGGTGACGAGAGGAGAATTGCTTGCGTGCTTCTTCAAGACCCGAACTTGCATCCCTGTTCATCATTAGTGTCCCGTCGCAATCCACGAGCAATGGAACTCACTTTTCGATAATAGATAGCGTCTCAGTCGATAAGGAGTAAGGCTCCTGCAACGAAGCAGGAACCACACTTCCAAAGACCCCTGTTGTCTCGATGGCCTCAACAAGCGCAAGCCTGCAAATCTCGCCCAGATACATGCCGCTAACCATATGCTCCAGAGGTTGAAACTCGGGTCGAGAGTGGTTTGCCAGTAACTGTCGGTCCCATCTCGTCAATGGCAAGATATCACGTCCCATCATGCTGATTTCGCTGTTAATGATAACGTGTGTCGCTTTCTCGAACCATTGAGGAGGACGTTGGCCGAACTTGACTTGTCCAATGGCAGATACAGGAAGGTAGGCAGCCATATTGACACCGGTGCCTAGGATGAGACCGAATCGTGTTGTGGGGTGGTTATACGACTCTGAAAGTAAGCATGCACTCGAATCATTGACAATAGCTCGAAGCTCTACGCTGAGACCGCGGTTCAGACAAGCTGTTCTAACGATCTCTCCGAGGTCCTGACCTAGCAAGCCGTTGCATGCACAAAAGCCCTTCCCCATGCCTTGCAACTTGCCACCAGCCAGTGATGTTTGCCTGAGGAAAATGTTAGCTCTATATGTAAGCGTGAACATGGATGGATATACATACTCGATGGGGAAACTCCATGCCATCGACATGGGCAGAGGCCCGTCAGATCTACCATGCTGCTCCAGCTCTTCTGAAAGAGTTTCCAGTATCCTTTCAGCCATCCAGTCAAAGAAAGCTATTCCCTCTAAAGCCTTGATATCAGGGGTAATGCGGAAGTTGCGTATGCTAACAATCCTAGACTCCTCTCCAATATTGGACATACGACCACAAAGTTCCACCAATGCTACTCTGAGGGTCGAACCACCAACGTCCAAGGCTACAAAACGGCCGACTTCTGTGCCTCTTGGCAATTGGTGACTGTACGACGGCAGCATACATTCCATGTCGTTCTCGAGTCGCTGTAGGAGTTGCTTCCGCAAGTTGCGAGATAGTTGCTGCAGGCCATCTTGGTCGACGGGGTCGAGAAACAGAGCCTCGGCCTCTTTGAGAAATTCTTGGATGGACCTGCGCGGTGTGTTACCAACTCGAGGTTTGCTGGATGTTTCATGACCCAGCGAGCTACTCCAGTAAGCCAAGAGGGACTGAACTAGTGATTTTCCTCGTAGGAGGCTCTTGATAATAGCTGCCAAGAGCTGCTTTTGGAAAGTCGACATTGTGAAAGAAGCAGTGGGTTATGAAAGACAGTGACGAAAGAGAGAAGACGAGATCCCGGCTATCATGGGAACGACGGAAAGTAAATAGTCCAGAAACGAAAGAGGCCGGAAAGGGTTTCGGCGTCGAAGGGACAAATGGGATGAGTGAGGATTTGAAGTGAGGATGAAGGTGAGGGTGAGGGTGAGAATCTTACGCTCCAATGAACCTACTACTACTAGCAGGTGGAGAGAGTGTCTGATGGACAGGCACAGATCCTGTATCGGTAAGAGAGGCGAGATCTAAGTTGGGCGAAAGGATAATACGAGGATGGGGAAAGGAAACGGGCCACCTCTGATGGGACATGCCAAAAGGGACTTTGACTTGGGAGGGCGGAACAGAGGGAACAGAGCGGAGTAGGAGGTAGTAGGTAGTAAAGACAGACTCGACGACGTTGCAAGAGTCGAGTCGAGTATGGTTGAGCTTTGTTTCAGACTGAGCTGTGACAGTGTCCCAAGTCAAGTCAACAAAGTAAGGTGGCATATCATATCCAGTACGTCAACCTATGAGAAAGAAAAAAGGTACTTTGGAGTTGATTATTGATGGGGATAGAATTCAACGTCGCACCACGACACGCCCGAATGGCGACACGCGACAACCGCCACCAAAAGCAAATGCACTAAGCCAGGCGCTACAGGACATTGCGTACACTGTAAATTTGCTATTGACATTGAAGCCTACCTAGTAGGTTGTTGTTGGGTCAGATCCTCAAAACTGGACTGGAGGATCTCTTCCAAATGGGGGGAGTTGTAACGTTGCGTGTGAGTGCCCCGTGAGAAAGTGGGTGTAGTTCCACCATCCACCCGCTACTAGGCCAGGGAATTACAGTACGTTTTGGGTAATTGTTAGTGCACCACTAGCACTGCAGCTCCCCATAAAATATTAGTCCCCCAGGGATTCGTTCGTTCGTTCGTCCGTTCGTTCATCTGGTTTTTTTGATTATATGTTCACTTTTTTCATGTTACCTTGACCCTCTATTTTTCTCTTGTTACACGCGCGCATATCATTACCCAGTTAAAGCTATCCTACCTATTGCATCGTATCGCCAAGAGTGCGCAATTTGAAACAGCTGCCCTTCTTCGGTGACTCTCTACCATTACCCTGGACCTTGTACCTGTGGTAACCTTGGACAAGAACGTTTACATACGACAACCCAACAACCTCGGACTTGATCATGCGCTATTATGCGATTGGGGGCGAAGAAGGGGGATCATAAGCTTCTAGGCTAGACTAATCCTACAAGCAAAACCTTCCATGCCATGATACTGATACTACCAAGGAATCCTTGATCTGATAACATCCATCTCAACGCTACCTTGCATCGGAGCTAATGCCGGTTACTGCCTGTCATTATCTATATCCGTCTTTAACCCGTAGTCGATACAGAAGCTTCTGTAACTTGGCATTCAACCAATAACCACTCTTACCCAGGCAACCTTCACGATAGCATTGATACCAATACAGTGCGAGCCTCACGACAGTGTCCAAAATATGATCTGCTATCTACAGTAAACGTTTCATCCCCTCCATCATGATTCAGGACAAAGCATCGTGGCTCTATCATACCTTACATGGCCACTGAGCGAAGCCGCCTGCTCCACGCTACCTGCTGGTTGGTTGATTGACTGACGACTCAAAGGTGATGTCCGATCTGGTAGCTTCCATCATGATGCAAGCACCCAGTCACTCTTTCCCGGTAGTTACTTGTGCCTGTGTGATGTCCTGTCCCTCATAAGCAACTGGTTCCTCCTAGTTCACAGTGGATGACTTCACTTCTTCAAAGCCCTGCAAGCCCAACATCCCCTTACAATTCAATAACACTACTAAACTTACCACTTATATCTTACAATATGCGTCTGATCATCCGTGACGACGAGACCCAGGCGTGCAGGCATGTCGCCAATTACATTGTTGAACGCATCAATGCCTTCCAACCTACACCCGAGCATCCTTTTATCCTAGGATTGCCCACAGGCTCTAGCCCTATCGGCGTATATAATGAGCTCGTGCGTAGTTATAAGGCTGGTCAAGTATGTTCTTCATTGCCCCGTATTAGAACATTATCTAACTATATTAGGTCTCGTTCGAGAATGTAGTCACCTTCAACATGGACGAATACGTCGGTCTTCCTCGAGACGATCCCAACTCATACCATTCCTTCATGTGGAAGCACTTCTTCTCCCACGTCAACATCCATCCTTCCAACGTACACATCCTTGATGGCAATGCTGCTAGCCCCGAGGCCGAGTGTGATGCATACGAAGAGGCTATCAAAGCCGCCGGTGGCATCGACCTATTTCTTGCTGGCATAGGTGAAGATGGCCATATTGCTTTCAACGAACCTGGATCCAGTCTCGCCAGCCGCACCAGGGTCAAGACACTAGCATATGACACCATCCTTTCTAACTCGCGCTTCTTCGACAATGATGTGAGCCGAGTGCCAAGGATGGCCTTGACTGTAGGCGTCCAGACTGTCCTTGAAGCAAGAGAGGTTGTTGTTATCATCCTGGGAGCCCGCAAGGCACTTGCGCTACAAAAGTGCGTCGAACAGGGCGTCAACCACATGTGGTCACTATCATGTCTGCAACTGCACCCGCACCCCATGATCGTGGTCGATGAGGACGCCACGTTAGAGCTACAGGTCAAGACAGTCAAGGTAAGCACTTCTCACCCTTACTAAAGGAGCTATAACTAACAGATCGACAGTACTTCAAGAGCATCGAGAAAGTTGCTCGCGAGCAGGGATTCGAGCAGATTCTCCCCTCAAAAGTACGAACTGGCAACGTCGCAATCCCTGAGACCAAGATCCATAGAACACAGAGCCCTGTCATCATCGCTCCTGAGCCTATCGCCTCGCACCTTTTGCGCGCAACACCCATGGGTGACTACTCTGCGAGAACGCCCTCACCCGACCTGTTGCCGGATCGCATGGCATCGCGCATCCCGGAACCAAACTTGAACCGCAGACTCACACCAAATCTTGAAGTTCAGACCGACGTGCCTAAGACAGAGGTCGATATGATTGATAGCGCGGTCGCCATGTCTCCCGAACAAGTCGCCTCTAATTTGCTTCAACCGCCGATGACAAAAATGATGCGGTCTCCTTCTCCTGACCTGGTTCCGGACCGCATGGCCTCACGTATCCCTGAGCCAGGTCTGAATGGCAGATTGACGCCTAACCCCGAATTGCACAATAGAATGAATACTGTTGGGGCTCACTAAGTGGAGAAGAACAAGAGTGTCGAGCTGGAAGGGAGGTTGCGCATTAGAGATGGGAGATTGTCGGACTGTATCAATATAGGTAAATCAAAAGAAATGACCGTATTACGTGCCTACCAGGTACGCCGCATTAAAATCGGTGCTGGTTAAGTAGTTAATAGAAATATTAGATCGGCTTTAGAGACGTCAAGCCTAAGAGCGTCCTAACATCGATTTGAAAGGCTTGCTTGCTGCTAACATCGTTTTTGTAGTACGAAGCAGAACCCAGCACACACGACATGATTATGTACACCATGGCACACATCGTTGCAACAACTAGCTGTTGTATTAGAATACTAGGGTATTGATGCAACTCATCCGATACCCTCAACGTTAACCCCATCCTCCACCGAAACTTAGATTCTCGCCCAAATAATTCCCAAAACAGACTCCCCGTGAAACCTAGTGCCAATAAGTATATAGTATACGGGCATGATACTTTTCCAACAATTCATAATTCATCAATACCAACCACCTATATTATATCACTCAGTCTGATGCAAAGTACCGTTTGGCCTTGCTCTTGAGCTGTTGTGCTTTCATCTCAGGCGGCATGATCGTGTGATGAACCACGTGTGGTCGATACACAGCATCCACAGGCGGCATCCTGGTCGAGAGTCTTAGTAACGTCTCAAAGTGGGCAGAGTAAACATGGAAGTGCAACGTACCAATCATCCACAGTCAGTGGAAAGTATTCGTACAAGGGATCGGCGCCCTCGTCCGCAGGACTGTTTTCTCGATTTGCCCCCGATGTGGTATAACCCTTGCCCGAGTTGGGACTATGCAGCTCGGCACTGGAGCGATTGGGACTTCTCTCGTCCTCGGACAGCGATAGGTTGATTGGTAGAGAGGGATTCTGTCGTGGAATCGAGTTTTTACTATTATATGCATTTGCTGCCTTGGCAGAGCTGTTGGAATCGCTTGACCAGGCTGGTATCGGGGGCCTGCCCATGGTAGGCGATAAGGCGACCCTCTTTGCCGGGTGGGGACTGGCCGCTGGTTGAGGACTGGGCAGTGGTTGGGATAGTGACTGAGGGGTCGACCAGTCATTTGACTGCTTATGTTAGTACTCTCACTCGATATACATATGCGAAATCGGAACTTGCCTGAAGATTGCCAGCAGGAGGGTATCGCTGAGTAAAGTTTTGTGAATTCTCCCGTTCTAGTTTCAGTGTCGGATGATCGACATTTGATGTCGATGTGCTTCTCCTCTCGAACCTCTTATCGCCCGTCAAGGGGACGTCTTTCCTGCTGTCAAAGTTCCTCGGGCTTCGGCCTCTTACAATAACCGGGCCGGATTGTATGTCTGCTATCTTGATAAGTTCGCCGGTTTGGGTCTTGCCCAGAAGGCTTATCTTAACCACATAATGTTGCTGCAGACCCTTTCTTCGGCCGTTGTTGGCAGTAGCATGCTTGAACTGAAGGCGCTTCCAAGATATAGGTAGAGAGATGCGATGCGCGTCGAGCTCCTGGCCCGCTGTGATGTCCAATGTGATGGTTGGTGGTGCTGTGACGGACTTTGAATCGTCGCCTCCCTGGGGGTTTGCATTCTTCCAGGGTATCGATATAATTTCAGTGGGCTTCCCTTCAATAGACTCGAAAGCTGCGATGGAAGCAAGTAGCTCAAATATCTGAATGTGCTGTCCCTGCTCATTCACGATGTTCCTGATGACTCGAGGCAGAGTAATCTGCCCCGAGCATTGCCACAGGTTGCGACGATAACAGGTCAATTCCAGCGGCCTCCCTGTTGATTCTCCTCCAAAGACATCCTCGGCTACGAAGAACATACCATAAAGTTCAGCAGTCATGCCGACTTCGACAAGCTGGGTGTTCTCGTTGAGAATAGTGGCGCTGGCGACTGGAACAGAGAAGCCAAGAAGCTTGTTATCGGGCTCTTGGGGTGACGATTCCTCGTGCAAGGCATCTTGAATCTGTGGAGGCTCGAATTGTCGAGTCGAATATGAGAAGGGATCTTCAAAAGTTGAGGAGAAAGTATCCAAGTCGTACGAACTGCCGAAAGGCAGAGTCTGCAGTGCAGCCGTCCCATCACTGTAGATCCAATGTCAGCCTCGAATACCTGGGCAAGCAAGGTTGTGCGCGCGCGTCGCAAGTGCGATGCAGTCAGTAACGTACAGCAGCGATTCATCAAAAGGAATGTCCTGGTCAAAGACGTCGATGCTCATGCTCGTAGAGTGAGCTGATCCAAAATTCATCGCCATCGCTTCGCTGGAAGAGGCGCCGGTAGGCAGCCCCGACATTGAGTTGTAGGTGGACATGGCATTGTTCAGTTGAAAGGAACCGTCAACGCCTCATTGGATCAAGTGCGCGCAGCGGGGAATGGGAATGGAAATGGAACAGCAACACAACGTGATCGCGCGCAAATATGTGTAACGGCGCAGACCGATTAGAATAAGCTGGCGACAAACCAGCGATGGGCGGTTCTATTTCCCCGGTACAGCGCCGAGTGCGAAGAGGGAGCAAACAAAACTGGTTGCTCTGAAGTCAGTCAGAGCTGGAGGTGAGAGCAGAGTAAAGATAGGGAAGTAGTAGCTCGACCCGTAGGAGAGCGGAGGCGGAGACAGTAGAGGTTGGCCCGACCTCTGTAGCGTTAGTAGTCTAGCCTGGAGCGTTTTTGGTAGCATTGTGGGGAGAGACCCACTGGGCTGGCTGACCTTCTGTGAAGGCAACAGAAAAGATGACCTCGAGGTGTTGGGGTACAAAAATAGACAGTCTGAGCGTCTGCTCTGATATAGCCTAGACTGACTTGCTAATTTCATCTCTTATGCTTCCAATGTTCAATCATTCCGAGACCCTTTATGTTCTCGTCGATAGACTCTAATCGTTGATTGGCACTCGCTTCAATAACTGGCCGACGGAGAGCTCCATGTGGAAATGAGAGAGCCTAGACACCTCCAAGACCTTCCATCTGCTAAAAATAAGGAACTACATAGAAGGGGGCGTTTATGGCGCTGATTGCCATCCTCAATATGGAATCTTGTTGGAATAAGATACGATCTCTTTGCAGACCAGACTCAATGAGATATCGTATAGCAAATAAAATGAACCATGTCTATTAATGCTTTTAACCAATGCTAAATATACGTCTTGCTAACCAGCTCAGACACCCTTTAAACGCCGAGTACTTTTCTAATCTACCTCTTAATGCAGTCTTATTCTTAATCTTGTCAAAAGGAAACAACAATAACGCCACTGAGCAACAACCAGCATCATTCACTTCAACTTGCTTTCAGTGGCAGAGGCAAACACACTCTCACCAAACTTCCACACTTCATCCAGCACAAGAACTTCACTTGATCCTCCAACTTCGTCCCGACTTCCATACCCGTCTGATAAAATTACCAGATCTGCATCGGCACCCGATTCTAGCGTACCTTTGACCCCCTGCAAGCCAAGCATAGCTGCAGGTGTTGATGTCACCGCCCCAAGAGCCTGGGGGATGCTTGCTCCGGTCCATTTCATGAAATTGTTGACGCACTCGAGCAGAGTAATTGAGCTTTAAAGATTAGCTAAAAACCTTTCCAAAACAACATGAACACTCACCTTCCGGCAATGGTGTCGGAATTCTCAAGAAGAAGCTTGGAACCCCGCTTAACGATGTTGGATGTGTTGTCCCCATTCGTCCAAGGATAAGCTCCATCAGGAAGACCAACAAGATGCATCGCATCAGTGACCAGAATGAAACCATCTGGATGAGCACTGTAGGCTATCTTGATTGTTGTAGGGTGCAAATGAATTCCATCAGAGATGATGCCAAAGTACGGTCGCGGCAGGCTCTCGGCCTTGCCCAGGACTCCAAAGACTCCTGGGTTTCTGTGGTGGAGAGGGCGCATGGCATTGAAGAGGTGCGTAATCATGGTAGCACCCTTACCAACAGCCTGAGATGTCTCTTCGTATGTTGCTTCGGTGTGGCCAACGGAGTAGATGATGTCTCTTGATGTGATCTCTGGTATCAAGTCCATCATCTGCCCACGTTCTGGTGCTGCTGTAATCATCTTGATGGGGATCGGGGAACCATCAGGGCGAGGGATCATGTTTTCCCGACCATAGCATTGTTCAATGTCCTCGATAGAGTGAGCTTCGGTAAGGACATCGACATTGTGGACTCCATTCTTGGTAGGGCTTAAGAAAGGACCTTCACAATGAGCTCCGAGAGACTCGGCTCCGTGGCCGGGGATCCGCAGTTCCCCAGACGGGCCAAGGTATGGAAGCGTCTGTTGGTAATTAGCTTCATGTACAATGGCCCCACCATGATAAAACGCACCTTTTGGTATAGTTCCGGCCGTTGACTTGTGATGGTTGGCAGGTAGGACGTTACCCCTGTCCTAACCAGTAGACGATTGACCTTTTGGATATTTTTGCCGTATTCGGTCATGTCATCGAGGAGGGTCGAGAAGTTGAACCCGAAGGCGCCGTTGAGCTGGCACTCGATGAAACCCGGGGCGATGATGCGTCCGCCGAGATCAATAGTGTTATCAGGCATATTACGGCCGCCATAGAAGGAGGCTTGACTGTCAACAATCTTTCCATTGACAGAGCTGACCCAAAGGTCATCCCAAACCAAATCGTTGCCTTTCAGCAACCGACAGTTGGTGAATTTGGTGAGGCCATTCTTGGGCAACGTTGGCGAGACTGCGATAGGCATATTGGAGGATTGTAGGAGAAGTATGTCTATAGAGAAGAGTCAGATATCTTGAAGCAGGCTTGTTGTTCTCGACTGTCGATTTGTATCTTTGTTTGATAGTCCCTTAGGACAATAATCCATATTGAAAACTGAGGGCGAATAGTGTTATACTAGTATTCCCAAGATTCCATCCAGACCGGAAAAGCCCTATCAAGGCGCCGTTCTCGGCCACGTTCTCCAGATAGTAGGGTAAAATTCATATCATCACATTGTCATATCGTCATCGCGATTCAGTGACCGTGCAAGTTCGACCCAAGCAAACGGTGCCATGATCGAAACCATGAACAGAGACTGTGTGGAGATGCTCAACCTGGTACGGTATAGTCAGGTTCCCTTTGGGTTGTATGTTGCTGTGCATATTGATAGACTAGGGTAGAATTGGAGTACAAAGATCATGGCATCCGTCCATTTTGCCTCAAGAATCAGTGTTCATCCTTACCTGGTTCGGTTTCTATTGACTCGACACAACGTGGAACTCGACGCCAGTCAAAGGCTTGCTTTGTTGCTGTTGTTTCATGTAACGTTAACTCATGGGGGGCGTCCATCAGTAACAACCCATAAAGAAACAACCCCAACCTCCACTGACAGAAGGACCAGGCCAGCAGGCTAGGCTACCTAGGCAGGACAGAACCCCACTTACCACCTGTAAAGTACGGTGTCACCTCCCCGGGTCCCCTTATCTTTCACAAGCAGCCAATCAATATACACCAATCAACTCGACCGAGGTTTAGGCGCTCGGCAACAGCCATTCCATTCCATGGCCCCTCCCGGGTCAGCATCGTCCTCGTCGTCGCGAGAAGGCTACAGCCATGCCAATGCATCGCATCGTTACCTCAGACTCAAACACGCGGGTCCATCGAGGGATGAGCATCGCCAACACCACCAGAAGAGACCAAAATATCATGTGACGAGGCCTCGTCGCCGCCCAACCATCATGGCCCATACAGACAATAGCGACCTGGATCCATCATGGCAGGATCTCGACCGGTACGTACCCACTCATCCAGTCCGTCCACTCTCTCCAGACAACCAAACCAGCTCTACTTCTCCCTCCTCCACCCTTCGGCTCCGAATTTCGGAGAATTCGAGTCAATCGAATTCATGTCAAGCAATCCATCATGCTAACTGGTCCGGCTTTGCAGTGCCATTGGGCAAATCCTCATTATGGGCTGGGATGGCACTGAAGTCACTCCTCAGATCAGGACCCTTATTGAGGATCACCACCTTGGATCCATCATTCTTACTGCCAAAAACTTAAAGTGTGAGTATACATCATATACCTTGTCTCGTTTATTTCACAGTACTGACTTTACTTCTTGAAGCCGCCCAGCAAACAGCTGAATTAGTCCAAGAGTTGCAGACCATTGCAAAGAATGCTGGTCATTTGCAACCCCTTCTCATCGCCCTTGATCAGGAGAACGGAGGTGTCAACAGTCTTTTCGATGAAGATTATGTTTGTCAGTTTCCTAGTGCTATGGGGGTCGCGGCTACTGGACGAGCCGACCTAGCGTATGAGGTCACTAAAGCTACTGCAACCGAGATCTCTGCTTGTGGTGTCAACCTCATGTTGGGCCCTGTCCTTGACGTTCTGAACAATGCTCGATATCAACCATTGGGAGTACGTGCCACTGGTGACGACCCGCAAGAGGTCTCTCAGTATGGCCTTGCCGCCCTAAGAGGAATTCGTGATGCAGGAATAGCCTCTTGCGGAAAGCATTTTCCCTCTTACGGAAATTTGAACTTCCTAGGCTCAAATTTGGATGTGCCTATCATCACACAAACACTCGAAGAGTTGAGCATCAGTGCTCTTGTTCCGTTCCGCAATGCTATTGCATCAGGGAAATTGGATGCCATGTTCGTTGGAGGCTGTGGTATATCCAATCCATCTATGAATGTCAGTCATGCTTGTCTGTCCGAGCAAGTTGTGGACGAATTACTACGAGATGAGCTCGGGTTCAACGGTGTGGCAATTTCCGAATGTCTAGAGATGGAGGCTCTCAGTCACGAGCTAGGCGTCCAAAACGGCGTCATTATGGCCGTTGAGGCAGGCTGCGATCTTGTTCTTCTATGTCGCGCCTACGACGTCCAGCTTGAAGCCATCAAAGGTCTCAAGTTGGGCTACGAGAATGGTATTGTCAGTAAGGAGAGAATATTCACGTCTTTGAGACGGGTACTCAACCTCAAGTCGACGTGTACGTCATGGGAAAAGGCTTTGAACCCTCCAGGCATTTCTCTTCTTTCTCAGCTCCATCCGTCTCACCTTGCGTTATCTCTTCGTGCTTACGATGACTCCATAACAATCATTCGAGACAAGGAGAAACTCATTCCGCTCACAGCGTCAATGCATCCAGGAGAAGAACTTCTGCTGCTGACCCCCTTGGTAAAACCTCTCCCTGCATCTTCTCTCACCAAGAAGCTGCTCGCTACCAAGGACAACCAAAGCCAAGTAGAGGGCCCGCACGAGATGTGGGCGCATAATGATGGCCGCGATCGTCGCGCAATTCTCAGCGGGGAAGGTGTCTTCCGAGAGTTTGGTAAGTCACTTGCTCGGGCTCGCAATGAGAAATTACTTCATACTAGCTATACGGCCAACGGTGTCCGTCCAGGTAAGGCTTTTATCTCTTTTGAATATTAACCGACCTAACCTGCTATAGTGCATGAGAACTTAATCCATAGAGCCTCTTGTATCGTTATTGTTACCGCTGATGCCAATCGAAACCTTTACCAAGCTGGCTTCGCAAAACATGTCGACATGATGTGCTCCATGCTGCGTACCAGAGGACAGAAGAAGCAGCTGATTGTAGTTGCAGTCAGCTCTCCATATGACTTTGCCATGGACAAGTCCATTGGTACCTATGTCTGTACCTTTGACTTTACCGAGAACGCCTTGCATGCTCTTGCGAGGACTCTTGTGGGAGAGATCACACCACTCGGTACGCTCCCTGGCACGTTACGGAAGAGCAAAAAGGTGGTCAAGTCTAGGCAGCACTGGCTGGTCGAGGAGTACAGCTCCGGACGTGACGCATCAGGGTTGAACGACCTTCTTCGGGCTGTTCACCGAGCAAGTGCACCGGATCTGCAATTCTTACGTGCAACAACGGCCGCCTCGTTTCAGCTGAACAACCCCAACATTGTCGAGTCCCACTTTGTTGTCAGAAACAGCAGTACAAATGCTTTGTATGGATTTGCCGCCACTTACTATATCCATGGCATCGGCGTCATGGGCGGTGTGTTTGTCGAGCCCACCAAACGTGATGTGTCCATCGGAAGGTCTCTTCACCGACGAGCAATCAGGAGCCTCTTGCAACGACGAGGTATCAAGCAAGTACAGATTGGCTCGGCGTTCCCTGGGGTTTTTCTTGGCATCCCAGTTGATGTCGAGGTAAACACCATTAAAGAATGGTTCGCAAACAGCGGTTGGGATGTCCAGTTTCCCCGGCGTGTGTCGAACATGATCATTCAAGACCTGGCAAACTGGTTTGCCCCAGAAGGATTGTCTCAGAGTATACAGAGAGCTGGCATAAGTTTCGATCTCATTCACAGTTTAGACAACGGGGATGGCGTACTAAGCCATGTTCGGAACCACGCAAGCCCAGAGGTGGTAGAGCTATACCGCCATGCGTTGTCGGAGACAAAGCTAAGCGGCATTGTCCGCGCAAAAGACTCTTCAGGTAATCTGTTGGGTACAGTCATTGTTTGCAAACAACACAGTCACTTGGAAACTTATTATCCGTCTCTGAAATCCCGCTCGGAGGACATCAGTGGCATCCTCGCTCCGGTTGTCCCATCTATGCCACTGGCAACTCTCACCTTGCAGGGTCTGGCATTCATGGGCGTCCGTCAAGCCAGGAACAACAAAGCAACAAAAGTTGTGCTAGGCTCGGTAGGTCATTATCGTCATTTGGGTTTGCCAGTCACTAATACAGTTAGGCCGTGGACGATGGCACCGAGTCTCTGACAGCCATGGGTTTCGAGACACTTCAAGCGTTTGAGGAAATTACAAACTCTCCGGAGAACGTAAGTTAACAACACTATCAAAGGACAGTTAGTAACTGACGAAAAATAGTTTTCAAGTCTGGCATAAATAAGGTTCCGATGTGTTAGGTATGGTTATGATAAGATTGTTGGAGTTGGGGTCTGGGTTGACACATCATATAATTCTGATTACTGCGCGCTTTGTTGGCATCTGACGTTATTCCAAGGCTCTTGATGACATACTTGTCGAACTATAACTATCCGAGATTCACAAATTGGTCAATGGTGTGGATTATGTGTCCCCTTCCTGCCATGAAGATACAACAACGACAATGAAACTAGCTGTCCAATATCTCATACACTGATCTTTCGCGAAGACATGTAGCTTAATGGGGATATTCCATCACCTCAATGTATTATAGATATGTAAAGGGTCGAGTCTTCATGGCCAACCAACTGATCTCGCCATCTTTGCTGCACTAACCGGCCGATTTCCAACTTCCTGGACGTGGGAAATTGGCCATCACAGCTTCCCCTTGTTCTCTCTTTTCCTCATCCCCTGGGCCGACCTCAGAAGCGCGTACAAGCTCTGCAATCTCGGCATTTCAACACCTCTTTCTCTCGCAATCCTCACGGGGTTGCCCAGAATCACCTCGAGCTCCAGCGGCTTACCAGCCTCCCAGTCGAGCAACATGCTCGGCCTGGCCCCCTTATTCCGCGCCGTGCTTTCGATGATCTTCTCCGGTTTGGCCATATAGTCTGGGAAAGGCCGACCCAGTATCTTGGGCACGGCGTCGCGGATTTCGTTCATCACGCCAAGTAGATGTCGCTGCAACTCATCGTCTGCAACCATGTCTGCGTTTCCACGGCCACCGGAGAGGACAGCCGAGGGGTTCATGGCCGCGTTGATACAGAGCTTGTGCCAACGCACAGTCTGGAGACCGACTTCATCGTGGGGATCTACGTCTTTGATGCCGCCCAAGTCTGTCCACCAACGACGTAGTGCCTCAGTTGCTTCTGTCCCGCGACGACCTAGCTCCGAGTCCTGCGCAGCCAAACCATCAGTGTATGGACCAATGCTCACACGCGTCCAGCGATTCTGTCGAATAGTGCCGGGAGAAGTCTGCTCCGCGCTCACAACAGTGACTGCACTGACGATGGGGTTGTCAGGGAAGCGTTTCCGGAATGGCTCTTCCACGCCGACACCGTTCTGGATGAGAACGATACAAGACTTTGGACCAACCAGGGGTTCAATTATGGAAGAGTCATCACTGACATCTGGAAGAGCCTTTGTCGTCACAAAGATGTAGTGCCAATCTTTCTTCTTGCCCGATACACTGGCTGCAGCTGCTGCATCGACGGATGGAAAAGCTGCATCTGGGTTGAAAGTGTAGTCACCAAAGCTTCGCGTTTGCAGCTTTACGCCACCCTTTTGGATAGCAGAATAGTTGGAGCGTGCTACAAGAGAGACGTGAATGTTTTCCGATGGCTATCACGATAGTCAGTGTGGCGTTTACTACTCATATTATGAGGGTTACTATACGTGATGGAGTCTCGAGGCATAGAAACAACCAACGGCGCCAGCACCGATGAAGATAATATCAACACGACTACAATTGAATATTCACATTAGTAACCCGTTCGAAACACAATTTACATGCGATTGGGTGCTAATACGGATGGACTATTCTTACCCATTGTCTGCCATGATAGCGATGTATGTAGTCTTAGTTGGTTGTATGTTTACGTTATCGGTGGAGTAGGCGATTGATTGATGGGCTAGATTACTACGACGGTATTTCCTCAATGGTCAAATCCGCAAAGCCTCAAATAGTGGTGCTTGCTGCAAAAGTCAAGTCAAGTCAAGTATCCGTAGACAGATAGAGAGAGTCAAAGGATAAATTGCATTACATTGCAGAGCAGAACACCAACCAACCAACCCCGCCATTTTTGCCACGGCACCGAGGTCCATGCCGTAATAGGAGGCTGGAAACGATAGCTCTCGAATTGGAAACTGGAAACTGGAGCACACCATCGATACCCAGGTCAGCCAAGCCTTATGGTATCGTATTATTTTTATGGATTCTCTTTTTCGCCTATGGTTCATACGGTGTTCATATGTACGTGTTGTTTACTCGATCAGTCATTTTCAATAAACCCACAATAGGTAGGGAAGTCTGTCCATCATGCTGGCTTTTGTTTTCTTTTTTCGTCGGGGCGATCGGCCGTGTCACATAAAAAAGAAAGAAATAAATGACCTGAACCCAGACTGTCATAATAATAATAGAAACTATCCGTAATACCGGCTGTTGGGTGTCAATCAATCCGCTGATCAAAAACCACTACCTGCTGTATCTGGACAGCTCTTTGTCGGACTCAGCCGTACTTTCTCACAACACAGCATATTAGCTAGCATCCATCCTCTTTTTTCTATGTGAGACCCAAACAGATGCACTGCATAAAGAGTCAGTCACACTTCCCTCCATCTGACAGTTTCGACATTAGAGGCTTTTGAGTTTCATTTCTCGTTCCGATTGATTCATTGAGAGAATACTAGGCAACTGATCAACCCGTATATTTCCTACGCTGTCAGCAGCGCATGCTCAAACAAGGCAGGTAAGACATCATGGTAGGGATAGTAGTATATGTAGTATGTGTATGTAGCTAATCACTACTACTAACGTATTATCCGTACATCTTCGAGAACAACGGGTAGATAACCCCCCCAATCGGTCACGCCGTTCGCCCGGGTTCGGCTTCGGGACACTCCGCCGATCGTTCATCACCAAGAGAGTGAGATTCCATGTTGGACAAGAAATTCGACACTCTTTTCTTGAATGGCCTGGACTGGACTGGACCATGATTCAAAATCCCACGCGACTCAAGCCACGTCGACGAAACTGATGACCTAGTCCAACCAATCTCTCAACTGCCGGTTGAAATAATATCCAATAGCCACCGGTTAACGGAGCTAGCATTACATGGTATGTAGTGCTCACTGCCGTCCAAAACTACCGTTTCGGTTTATCGGTTTTTATATTGCATTCAAGATGCGGGCTACGAAACGAAAGGGAATTCAAACATGGTGGTATGTGCCTACAGCTGATTCCCGGCCTGTCCAGGAAGTCAAGACGACTTCTCAAAGCCGGGTGCCCAGCAACGAGTTCAGATTTATCTATGCCAGAGCAAAAACATCCAGGTCTATGGAGAGCAGACACAGAATGCCGATTACCACGCTGAGTAAAACTCAACGCAGTTGCTGGCAAAAAACAACGTCACGCGAAATATGGATGTTGAGCTGTTGGTTAGCATATATCTGTAGGCAAGGTCACTTGCATAGCACTTGGGTCTATGGCCTGTAAAATGATGCCATCAAGCATCGTACCGACACGCGATTTGCGCGAAAGGAAGCTCTGTCACCCCCAGCTCTGACCTGCCAGAAGCGGCCTACCGAGAGGCGCAAACGAATTAGAATGCGCCTAACACATTGGTAGCGGCAGCCGCCGCTTCCCAGACATACAGTGCAATGCAATACTCGCCAGAATCATGACGCAACGCGAAGGAATCGACATTGCTTGGTATTGCAGTGCAAAGCATGTGAGGGTTGCAGTAGCTGTCGGGGGATCAGCGGTATCTCGTGGCGTGCCCAGCAAGATGGTGGTATGATATGGTAAGGTAAAAAATATGTGGTTGTGTTGACCCCAACCTGGAATTTTGTGTGGTTGCAAAAGGGAAAGAAAAATCTGCCTGACAAAGATATGGTCGAGTTTTGACTTTGCAATTTGGCAAAGTCAGCGCGTGGGGGTCTTTTGATTGCCCGGTCCCCGATGGGCCAATCAGACGCGTTTGTGACTTGGGTTTTCGCACAGCCAATAAACGCTCCAATCCAGGGCAAGGCGTCGCATTCGATCCAATCAGAATAGCCACGCGCTCGAGTTGCCTTTTACGGACAGGATGGTCCAGTGGCCCCAGTCTTCCATGGCTTCATGGTCGACTGCATTGCAACTCTCCATATCCATGGATATGGATAGCCAGTAAAACCATCTCTTGGACAAACATATATGGAGCTCAATGAAAAACCGGCCCGTTTGGAGTTTCCTTTTCCCTTCGCTTCGCCTTTGTCCACCAACAACCGCGGCTTGCCATGATATACCGAACGCCATCGACCAAGATCGTGTGCCTGTGATGGATGTGATGTGCTGTCTTGTCTGTGCCTGATGTGATGAACGAGGCTGTGACTGACAACACAGTTACATAATGTCACATGTACATACCCAACGTATCTGCATACTATCTTGTCTTTTGTCAATTCCAACTATTGTGCGTAGGTACCCATTCCAATCCATACCATTCTCGACTTGGTCTTCCATGGCGCCCAGTTAAACCGTAAAAATCACCGTTTAACTAGGGCTCGTGTTTCGTTTCATTTCGCACCGAGCCTCATAATATAAAATGGTGGAAATTGGTCACGAACAAAGGCTGCAAATAATATCCGGACTGCCGTGTTACGTAGCAGAGGCTCAAGAGACATCTGACCAGGGCGACCCTCACCCTCGTGCTTGTGCTGACCTGAGACGGACGAGGAGATTGGATATGGATCGAAGCAGATGCGGCTAAACAGAAGCGCCATCGCAAATGTCGAGGTGCAGATGGAGCCCAAGACTCATTAGGAATCGCGCGCGCAGAGCTACCGATGAACGGCGCAAATGAGCCCCATCGCCAGCAAAACATAAATGTAATAGACTTGTCAGGATTGTTCGTGTTACATATTAATAAACACGCTCGGTCAACGAATAATCCATCGGTGTCGGTCCGTGGACTAGGCGAATCCCCATTCCTTGCAAGTCTAAGAGATGCCTCATTTGCCAAATGATGATCAATCGGCCAAGGTCTCTGACGCAGATCAACAGCATTTGGCCAAATGCCATATGCTACGTGGTATCATGGACCGATCATTCAACTCCACTCTGAGCATGGGGAAGAAACTTACCTAAAAGCACAGATCTTATTAGAAAAGCCGAGGATTGAAACCACAGGGTCTGTGTATGGGTACCGTAGAGTACATGTCTCTGGCGACCAACACTTGCTCGCTCGCATCCAACAGAGATTCTTGCTGATTCATTCATACATATGCACGAGCTGGCACACGGGTTAGTTTTCCTGCGAGCAATGGGAGACCAGCTTGACAGGTTGGTCCAAGCTTCCTACATTGTACCACCAGGACGCAGGGGCGCAGGCTTCTAGAAAAACTGCTGGAAACTAACTTACAGCGGAAGATCAAGGGTCGTGCGTGTGGTGTGTGTAGGAGACAAGAAGACAGCCCAAAATCCTGTTTGGGGGGAAGTCGATGCGATGCCAGCAACCAATCATATTGACATATAAGGATGCGGGATGGTGGGGGCAGAGTTTGGGGCCCCGACGAGATGTCTGGAGTCTTAAACAAGCCAAGCAAGGGTTCCGGTCCGTTTTCGAGTGACTTGAAGGACTGTGCAAGCTGCAAATGACAAGCACTGTCCTGACATGTCATTCCATGACATGACTGACTTAGCTGAGGTTGGTTTCTCATGTTGATCAGTGCAAAGTGTGACTATGTGAGTGAATGGCTGATTATCGTTTCAAACTGCCATGTCTTCCAATTGCAGACTGACAGCAAACCTGTTTCCATCAATTAGCCTGTGACTGATAATGGCGGTGTCTGTGCAACCAGGTCAAACCCAGGGACTTGTGGGTTATAGTGTTGCTCCACGTCTTGCTTGGCGACTAACAAGAGCCGAAGTCACACAACCGCGAAGTATCAAGATTCAAGACAATCCGGAAATGCCCCTCGTCTTGACAGCTTCATGAAACGATTGGTATCAGGCATTTCGAACAGAAACCACTTTTGTCGAGGGTTGTTAGTAAAATGTCGATCCATAGTGGGCCGGGAAAGACTGTACTTCATTCCTTTGCATTTGAGCAGAAGTATCCTATAAGTCAGGAATAAACGAGAAAGCGAACTTCATGGCTGTGTTTCCCAACATTTAATCATGATGCTCTGGACATTGTCAGCTGAATCAACCATCCCTGCTTAGTCGCTTCATAGCTGTGATTAGGCAAGTCACAAGTGAATTGACAGATGCAAGTAAGGAACAGGCAGGTGTGGTGCAGACCCTGCGTGAGCCTCGTGGAGTGGCCGTAGACATGTAAGGGTCTGCTAGAGTGCAGAATGGAACACCAAGTCAGACCTCCGATCGAGCATTACAATGAAAGACATCATGACTGGTTCCTGCGTGAAATCCTTGACACTGCATTTGTTGCGGTCAAGCAATAGACCTTCCTTTTCATCGTCCACCTTGAGTATGGAGTTTGATACCCCATACACGTGGACAGATGGCGTGGAGATCATAGATCTATCTTCTCAAGCGGTCTGATAACTTCCGAAGCTTGCTCGTATCCCACGCCAGCGCGGCTGTCGCTTTTGGCGGCTCCAGAATTACTTTTAATGTTGAATTAGCGGCTAGGCTGCGGGGTCAATGCTGTTATTTTCCAGTTACGGTCCTCGCAAATACACTAGGTATTTGCTTTTTGCTCGTTCTATGTATCTCATTCTCCGGTGAGGAAGAGGAGAGGTAATGTCAGGACCGTGATTTGTCTCAAAGTCATCATATACTCGGGATATGGTCCTCCACAAGCTTGATCATAAACCCCGAATCTTAGTAGCTCTTCCTTTGTTTCTTCTCTCAATCCAAAGAGTGGTGTGTTCCCTATGAGCTTTTGGTCATAAATTGATATAGGGATCGTGGAGATGAATTCCTTGTACAAGTCAGCAAGTATATGGTCAAGACAAAACAAGTCTCAGCGAGTATCCGCTGCCAACGTTGGAGGAGCTCTCGGAGTCCTTTTCCATTTTGATTAATGGCCGCTTTGGTTGTGCATTGGCTGAGGCACAGGGATTGGTTGTCTTTGATATGATCGGTATAAAGAAATATTCATCATGGCGAGGGTGAAGGGAATACCCGCGATTACAGGCCGGGGTAGTAAAAGCAACCGAAGCTCAGCCGCCATGTACTGCGTTCACACAATCAGCCGACGAGAGAATGCGACACCTGTAGCATCTTGACCATGCTAGTGGATTAGAAACCCGAATCCAATTACTATGGTTCAACGATCATGAGTCGTTGTTGTATAAGCCATCTTGTTGCGAAAGTAAACCCCCGGCACCCGCTCACCCGCACTTTCCCGTCAGGATCCGTGCATCGCATCGCGGGGGAAGTTTGGGGAAATGCTGTCAACTGAACTGTAGGATGCGCATGTCATAAGCACCCAGCTAAAACGCAAGTCTGCCGCACCTCGGAGTGTATCCGTTTGTATGGCATGGATTCCGGAACGAATCGAACCCGATAGGATTGGACATGCACCAACCGGGCGGAGACGGATGACTGTGCAATGCTGATGACGCGGAAAAGTCGACGATGCTAATGGATGGATGGAGGGATGTCTCAGCCACCCGCCCAACTCACTGGAGCACTGCAGAATGTCGCAGCTCTTAGCTGAGCACGCTGAAGGGTCCCGTACAGTTGACAATTAGACAATGTCGACCGTGCAGTTTTGCTGTCGGGCTCAATGTCCGTCCAAGCTTCAAATTAACGATGAAGCACCGTGTAGTCCCCGAATGATTATACCAAGATAGGAAGTCCGTCAAGAAAACAAGAGGCGAGGCTACAAATAGCATCGGCGAATCTCTAGAGCCAAGACTACTCAGCCTGGAAGGCCCAATAGCTACCCCTGGATCAGCGGTCTGCACACAAGTGCGCTTGTCATGGTACGTAGCAACGTAGCACGGTTGGTGCTTAATTTGGCTTGGGGCACCCTGGACCAATGATTTGCAGGGTCCACGAGGGTCTTGGAAAGCTATGCTGAGACAATGCGACTTGTTGGTCAGTCATCTCTGTCTGCATATATACGCCTTCTCAAAATTCCACAACGCGGACAAGAAAAAGCCCAGCGGCTATACATAGTCCGGTATGCCTGTAGAGGAATATGTACTAGTGAATAAGCTGGGGCGCTGGGGCTTTGTGGATAAAGGGATCCAGGGTATTTGTAGGTTGAGAGCTTCTGACAGTCTGGGCCTTGATCAGAAAGCGTCGCGTGAACCCTAGACAAGGGGCATCAGAAGTATGATGATGTTGTTGCCTGCGCGAGAATGGAGTCAGCAACCGTGAAGTGGGAAGCGGCGTATCAAATCGCAAACGAAGAAACTGTATTCGCTACGTACCAAGGAGAATTAATCGAGAATGCCTATGTCCTTTGCACAGGGGAGTAAGTAAATTAACAACACTCTGCTTGCTTCAGCAAGGCTGCTCGCTGGTCGGTAATTGAACCGGCCGGTTTTCAAATTGCTGCATTGCAGAAGCAGAGCCGCGGCGTTATTGTTTCCGCTAAGCGTGCAGCCAAGACCACCTCTAGAATCATTTGCAAAATTCAAGACAAAATTGTGAATGTAGGCGAGCATCAGTGATCAAGCACGCCCTATCAAATGAACTGGAGTATAGTTTGATGCAAGAGGATGTTGATAGGTGGAGCTGCGGCTGTAGCTGCAGCGGTTTAATGCCATCCATCACTCAGCCTGAGTTAATACAGTGTTTAAGTACAGTGCGACAGCTTCACGGACAGCGGCACAGACAAGAAGGAAGGAGCCCTGCATTTGCATTTACATCCGTCGTGCTTCCATTCTTTATGGAGATTATACGGATAATTGATACAAATAATACTGGACCTGATTCAGTTATCGCTGATATAGTTACTGCATAGATTTACTCAGATTACCCATCATCAGTTATTTACCAGGAGTCTACCAACAACAGCAACTATTGCGGGTTCCCGAACTGATACCGACCCCAACTATTAACTAGACTAGCCCTCCTGTACTTACTGTTACTCTATTCCATCCCTGACAATACCTGGGTACTTGTTCTCCTCCTGCACGACTCAAACTGATGGATGGATCGTCCCGAAGATGCTCCGCCGATAAGGTACTGCATAACGTAAAACTTTTCTTTTTCCGCTTTTGATGACCTTCATCAATCTGTTAAACTAGCTAGCTAACCCGGTCAAATCGTACCCGTTTAAGGTCGAGCCAGCCAATAGCTGTAAACCTTGTTTGACTTGCTTGCCTACCTGTCTGTCCTGTCGCGATCCTCACTGACGAATGCCAACTGTCTACCCTACCCCCCCAGTCTAAGAACCCCAGCCAACGGCCACTAAACAAACGAGACAGGCGGAAGGCCTGTATGAGATATGTACGGATAGATGTCAGTCAGTTTGAATGTACTGTACCGTCTGACCAGGTACAGGGCACGGCACAGTCTGCAGGCAACGATACCTGCACGAGAGGTTCCCAAAATACAGCCGATATCCGGCTGCATAAGGCGACATCTAGCCGTCAGATTTGGAAGCCGAGTAGTAGCAGATGTGGACGGAAAAGTTGAATGCTACCGTCGTGTCGAGGCTTATGACCGATCACAATCCCATCACCGTTGACTGCCCCGTGTTTCTGTTGTGCTCGTCTCGAGTTCACTTGGCTTGACTTGACTCGAGGGAGACTTGAAGCGATGGACTGTCAATTATGAAAACATAATAATACCTGATGAAGGAGTTGTGGCTGATTTGATCCCGAATGTTGGGACTAGGATATCAAGCCAAACCAGTCAGCGTCGCTGTATCTGTACGGCCCCGAATTCTCCCATAAAGTTAAACATGGATATTCTGATCGTCCCTCCGTCCCGTTATGCCAGTCAACCTAATTTACCCGCCGACGCTCACTATTTTACGGTAGGCAATTCCGAACGGAGCAACCATCTCACAATATGTGCGATATTGCCAAACATCGCCGGTACTGAATTGATGTTGCTATTTTCGAGTTGTCTAGGAAGGTAGGTACAGCAAACTCGACCTGCCCAACGGAGTGATCAAGTAGGGCACCTTCCTGTCTACCTTAGTACCCATGCTCAATGGCAATACGATGCGATGCGATGCGTGCGGCTCCTCCTTCTCACTTTGTGCCATTCGCGCTCCAGCTCCTCCACTGTAATCTGTCTCGCTCCAATCTTCCCCCATTCATCGTGATCTATCCACTATAATATTCATGGACAAATCCCACAAGCCTAAAGCAAGCTCCACAATCCCCCCAAGCTCACTCACTCGACCTAAAATTATCAATCAACCGGCCGGGCGGTTGTGTCGACTCCCACATTTTACACGGTCGAGGACTGTCGATCTAGACATAGATACATATCCATACTGTATAATAAAACAACTACAGCTCTTTCCAAGTCCCAGTCACAGGAACCGATGACCTGCCAACAACATCTGTATCACAATTGAACCCTTGAGAGCAACAGCGAGTGGGCGCTATTCCGAACTCGGTCTTTATCCCACTCTTCACTGGCCATGCCACGGGCCACCGAGGGTGACGATGCCCTCTCAAGCTCGTCATGGTCGCTTCAGAACCCTTGTCCCCCATCCTAGCCCACGCTTTCCACCCCGGTGCCCCAGCCCGGTCACCTTGCTGCTTGCGCCATCGTCCCACACTGTACAGCCGAGTATCCTCGATCGCGTCCGTGTCCGCAACCTCCCTCCACGTCTGGCCTGGCCTTGCTGGGTTATTCAAGACAAGGATATTGGGCCATGGGGCCTGGGGGCCGTAGGCACAGAGCAAGCGAGCGGGCAGGCAGGCAGACGGAATTATAACCAGCGAGAAAGCAAGAATTCGATTCGATACGTGCGGGAATCGATTCGGCGCGGCATGAGCATCAAGGGGATCATGACCGAGCAAGGGACCAAAGGATCAAAGGGTACTCTGGTGCCATTGACAGGCATATCAGGTGCCATTGACAGGCATATCACATTGTGGTGCATCTTGTGCTGCTTTGCACACCAAGCCTCGTTGCTGCTGCTGACGGTGTTTGCGTCCTTCATCATTGTCTTCGTTGTCAAAATCCATAAGACAAGCCCTCTTCCTAGAGTTTCTATTTGTCTGTTACTTTCACATCGTCCTCCTGTTCCTGAATACAGCTCCCGCTGCGTTCTTCACTATTCCTCAGGGAGCGCGCTCGGAAGTGTAGTGTGCTCTCTTGTTCTTCTCTTCACAGTTGGTGTCGGCCGCCGACGTCACCACAGCTACAGTACCAGGTCCGACGAACAACACAACGCAAAACGAGAACGCTCCGACCATCCGGGCCGACATCTCCACCTACAACGTCTCCAGCAAGGCGGCTTGGCTTGGCCTTGGTTGTCGATGTCCTTCTCTTGTCTTAGCTGGCTCTGTAGCTGAAGGCGCCAAACCCGCTTGTGCATCAGAAGAAACCCCGGTCCTGCCGCCGACCTCGTCCGCCCATCCATTTCAGGTATTCCTGCGGCGCACTCCCTCTGGCTCTCCCTCCCACGCCCACACCCAACCACATCTCTCGCACACCCAGGGCCCAGGGTTACAGTAGCGATCCAACCCGACCACAAGCTAGGTCTAGGTACCGTACTGTACAGTTCCAGAGGAGACCCCAAGACACCCCAAGGGAAAATTTACCCACCCACCGGTCGGTGGCATCTCCACTCCTGTTCCTCTCTCACATCAATTGGCTTTATCAACTTGCCCTCGAAAACTTTTATTGTCCTCTGTTCCCTCGTTCCTTGACTTGATTCATTTTCCAGCCTCTTCCAGCTCTGCTTAAGCTTCGCCGCGATATGTTCCTGTAGCTGTCCGGTTTACCAAAGCTCTTTCGGCCCATTTTCCCCAACTTCAAGTCCACTTGATTTAGCGCGGAAGTGCTTTTTGCGGGACACTTACACACAAGCCTTCATCAACATCGGTGCCGATAGAAACCCACCGTGTTCTCCGTCCACCTTGTCCGAACCAAGCGTACTCGACTGGGACCTGATCACTTTGATACCTACATATCAGGCTTCCTCTAGAAATCAACTGCTGTCAGCACAAAACATCTCGCCATCCAGCTCACGAGTCAACTGCAACTTAGATCAGTCCGCACCCCGCCAAAATGATAATTGATGGAGAAAAGTATGCTTGCGAGGCCTGCGTTCGCGGCCATCGTGTGAGCAATTGCCAACATTCTGGTAAGTCTATATTCCATGTCGAATACTCCATTTCGTCATGCGAGCTGTTGCTTACCACGTTCGTCATCTAGACCGTCCGCTTCAACATATCAATAAGAAGGGTCGACCGGTTTCCCAATGCGCGCACTGTCGCGCTATGCGCAAGTCTCGCTCTGCCCATGTCAAGTGCGACTGTGGTGAGAAGACGAGCAAATGTGCCCATTTGCAGCCAACTGTTGAAGGACACACTGGTGAGCATCCTCCAGCCTCGAGCTGTCCTAGACCTCGAGGCGCTCGACATGAGTCGCATTTTCTAAACCTTTCGCAGAGACATGCTGCTGCAACCATGGTGGCCACTGCAGTTGCTCGCACAAGAATGAGCCTGCTCTTGACACCGTTCCCGAGTCTGACTCGGAGCGCGAGTCTTTGACCATGAGCATTACCGGTCGCCCAAAGCCTCCTGGTCGACGACGACGAGCCAACACAGTTCATTCGGACGGGGTTCTGACTTTCGACCAGCATGGCAACCATAAGCCTGCTCACAGAAGCAACCGAGCTGCACAGAAGTGCGGCCCATATCAGCTCAATAGGGTGAACTCGGCTCACAGCACTAGCAGCCTAGGCACCGACAGTATGCTCCAAAAGAGCTCGCGGGACCCTCCCAATAGCCGGGCGCGTGCTGCTACCAACCGAGAACGCCGAGTCAAGTCGGAAACCACTTCACCACTTATGAGCGGCGCTAGCAGCTTCCAGAACTTGAACGCCAACCTTCCTCCCCTGGATCTTTCGGGCATTGAGTATCCCCCTTACATGGCAAACAGCACATTTGATCTATTCGGCTCTGGCTTCAACTCAGAGACGGATGCTCCCATGTACAGCGCCGGTCTAAGCGCAGCCTCAGTTGACTGGAGCCATTATGACCTCTCGGAGATGAAGGGCGACAGTTTCACACCATCAAGCTACAGCCAGGCTGGTACTCAAAGTTTCAATGGTCTGTTCGACTTTGGTAGCGGCTCGGAGCATCTGCCCCACCTTGCCAACACTACATCGACTTCGGGCGAGGTTTCTGAGGTAGAGGACTTTCTCCCCGGGGGAGATGACGAATGCCACGGCCTGGATGGCTTTAGCCGCGCCGACAGCTTCATCCGACAGAACGGCAGCGTGATGACTAACTCGGCCGATCTAACCACCATCGACTACGATAGCTTCTACAAGGGAGCCGACGCTGGCCCAATGGCTGGAGCTGGTCTGTCAATGGTCGAGGACGACCCTGCATTCTGGATGCCCAATTACAACGAGGGCATTGCGACAATGGACGAGAGCCCCGACCCTCTTGGCCCTGCTTCCATGCCCAGCTTTTGGGGCATGTGAAGATCGATGAAGTTTCGGATATCCTGGCGTACATAATACCCATTCAGTTTTTTATTTTCAAGTCATTAGGGCCACGCACTGGCAGGCGTTGGAAAATACCACAGGGGATGAAGCCATGGGAGATATGGCTTCTTTTTTTTCTCATTTTGCGCGAACAGCGGCAACACATATACGTTTCATGTAGAGCGGACTTACGCTCACCACCACTCGCAAAACAGACTCAGTAACGTGAAGTCTGGATTTCCGATGGTGATTATGATGATGACAGAACGACGTTTTCATCCAAAAGGTGTCTAGACGGTTAGGGATATTGATGAGCATGCTTTTTCTCACAATCAATTGGGGGGAGGAACAAGAGATATAGAACAGGCGCAGCTGGTTTTTTTGAATTATACAAGACTACAGAGCAAGGATGCATGAGATCGTGTTGGCATTCAAGCAGAGAAGAACAGTGCAATTGGTGTGGTGAATTAGCTTTGCGGGAAGAGTTATCAAGGCAGAATCGAGCTGGAGGCAACAGTTGACGAAACATGACAACAAGCCGTGATGACACTTCGGTGCCTCTCATGTTTCGCCAATATGTACACGATTTTATCCGCAGGGTGGAATTTGCAAGTCGAAGGACGCGGCCAGGATGAGGATTCAAGAGTCTATACTTGGTTGTCAGGCATTTATGCGGTGTCTTTTGACACGATTATTGCACATCGTTCTTATATCTGGTTCGATGTTCCCTGCTCCTTACCTCCAGTCGAGTACGAAAAAGAGTACTTGGCGGAGATTTGTTACAACGCAATAGACTTTATGACTGGGACCGAGACCAACCGAGTCTAGGTCCAAGAGCCAACACCAAACTACAGTTCCTTTCGCATATACCATGAGTGATTGTGTTGACATGGACTTGAGAAAAGCTGACAGGAACTCTGCAAACATCGCTGCCATCAGCTGTTACTCTTTCATCTTACGATCTCTGTCACGGGTATCATAGCAGCACGCTCGACGTCTGGAAATGAGATGGGTTGACGTGTTGAAACACGAGTGGGATGAAATACGTGGGAGGGCATCTTCATTATCTTAGCTGGGTGCCAATTCAACAGTGATGATATCCGGGGCATGGATCCAGAAACAATCGGCGTTTCTCTCCTACTAACTAACATCACCTTGCAGGTGGTGCCAATACGCGCCGCTATAATGATGGGCAGTCTTCCCCGACTTTGAACCCCATATCATTCCCTCCCCGGTTGTCCCCCGGATCCTTGGAGTCATGGGGAAAGGACATGGCACGAGTGCCAGGACATGGTAGCGACAACCAACGACAGATACGTAATGAGCTCTTCCTGTGTTACTGAATCTTTCCCTGTAGAGAATACTGGTCGACGACGCCCTTTGAAAAGCCACAAGTCGTTCGGAGCATCATCACGATGGATGTTATGGACAGCCCCACCAAAACGAAGATTCTTCAACATACATGCATGCAGTCTATGTTTGCTTTGTTTAGGCTCGGAGATGCATTTAACCTTTGCTTTTTTCGTGCTGTGCATACGTCCATCGCTTTTCTTGCACTGGTCCCGGCCCGGCATGAGGAGCATCAGTTCAGTAATGCAGGGCCTGGCCTGGTCTATTTTCTACCCTGACAATGCAGTTGGAGGGGGCGTATATTAAGGGTAGAAGTCTTCTATGCGGCTTCTCAATACGGACAGTCAAGTCAGTTCAGGTACGCGTACGTAGGTGTCTTCCCAAGCTTGAGTAACACTGGATGACAACTGGCTAGGCACGAAACTAGGTAGGTAGCCTCAGAAAAAATGTTCACCTAGGCGCTAGTTGAAGCCGTTCCCATACTAATTGTCTATCGTCTTTTAACTACCGACTGACCGACAGATTTACCCAAACACACCAATCAATCCTGACCCAGATTATGATTCTAACTAACAACTAGGCTAGTCCAAGATGAAAAGAAGGCTTTTATTCGATAAGGGCAAGTTACGTAAACTCAAACCCATCATTACTCGTCGTAATCCTTCAGTATCTTGCCGATCCTCGGAGGTAGTTGTAGACGAAGTACGTGTCGATCAGGCACAGCTTGGAATATGCACAATTTGACTTTTTTTTTTAAGACACAACAGACAGCAAGTATGTAGCTTGAGCTATTGATCAACGAATTAAACTCTGTTCGAAGCCTTTTGCTGCAGATGAAATGAAATTTCGGTTACAAGACCGTTTGATAGGATAATCAGACAAGATAATCTTAATGGATACCAATTGTGCGTCTCCGTAATAACATCCCAACAAAACTAGACGCCATCGTTCACGGTGCGAGCTTTGGCGTCATGTATCATTCTTCGTCGTCAATCCCCATTTTCATGAAACCCCGGTTTAACAAGTGTCAAACCGGGAATACTACTAGTACAAGTTTTCCAAACCAAACCCAAGCACAGGCCTTCCTGTTTGTTGTATTATGACCCCTTTACATCACCTTCCAATTGTTGGTATACAGTTTGTCAAGGCCTACTAAGCTAATTCCAGATATCCCAATGCCAACGATGGGCCAAAAGCAATGTCATCGCCTCCTTCATGGGCCGTGGCCAGGTCTGCTAGATGTTGAAGTCCCTGACTCGCAGTTGCTTCCACTGAGGATGCTGGCCGCAGTTTTTCTGTGAGCTTCTCGCGAACACCATCCCATACCGTGGCGGGTTTGTCTATAATATCCTTGATCAGTTGTGTCGCTTCTTCTCGCGATCGGTCCAGCTTGATCAGTTTTGTTAGAGACATGGAAACGAGCGACACAAAATGGTTGACGAGTGGGCTACGCAGATAGTCGTTCGCAGAGAGAAGATTGATGAGTTCCTTGGTGGCCCATATCGTCTCTGACGGAGTGGCTCCTGGAGTAAGCAGTATTACTATGAGCCTGCAGTGCCAGTATGCCATGTGGACCATTGGGTGCGATGCAGGTTCAATATGCGCGGGTAGATCTTCCCTATAATTCTCAATATAATCCGCGAGAATTAGAGCCGTGTGTTCCTCAGTTGTTGACGCTCCAGGCTGCAATGTCGAAATGGCATGCCAAAGGCGAACGAGCAACTTCGAAAGTCCTGGAAACTGGTTAGCGGTTGCTACTTGATCCACAGAGTTGAGCTGTCACTTACGAACGAGGTAGAAACACACCTCTCCTAGAATGTTTTCTAGGCCAGGAGGAGCCACCACGCAGCGGTCTGATATAAGAGACGGTTTGCCTGTGCCAGTAGCATACCATCGATCCATCAGAATCAATGACCACCATAACTGCACAGACAGTGCATCATCTGAATCTGACTCTACGATCGACTCCATGGGAGTGTACCTCCATAGCCTCATTGAGCTGGACAGGCCGATAGCGCGTGTCAGTAGGAAAGGTAAGCTGGGCAATGAACGCAAGTCGGCGTCGATAATAAGCAGGAGTAAGCTTTGTCCATGAACGATATTGATAGCTCGTGTAGCAGTACTCTCGTCGCTCTCTAATTCAAAGAGGAGCCAGTTGGCAAGTTTCGTGTCGCCACCAGATCCCACGACAGCAGAGAGAGCATTCGCGAATGCATTCTGAAGTGACACCGGGCATTGCGCGAGCAGTGCCTGCATCCGCTCCTTTGTACTAGGCAGTATCGGATAAACAGGCTGAAAGCTAGACAAATAACTGAAAGATGGTTAGCTACAGAAATACAGTATGCCAAATGTCACTGACCTGTGTAGCATGCTTTCATCTATGTCTACACCTTCTTGAGCATCGGGCATGGAAACATCCATAGGAGCGACAGGTGGCTTGGCAGGTGCGCTTTCTGGCTTCAGGAGGGGCGCAGGTTGCGGTGCCAACGAGCTGTTGTCATAAGATGTGTATGCATCCGACGTTCCTGGGGATGCTTGGATTCTATGTTCAGATCCCCACGGCGTCTGTCGTGAAGGTGTGGCAAATTCGTTGGTCGAGATGCTAGAGAATGGGCGTTTCCGAGCAGAGTCTTCGCCTTGACTTTGTCGCGGTCTATCCGTAACGAAAAGTCTGTCGATGTCGTCCTGACTGAGACCTCCATCAGATTCAAGCTTGTTCTCGATACTATGGATACGGTCTGCAAGCTCTTTAATGTATCTGCGATATGTTAGTTATTTGAGGTTATTGCTGACATCAAATTCTACCTACCCCTTACTGGGACCTCGTTTCTGAGGTACGCGGCTGAACAGACATCTAATAGAGGACCTAGCACAGCTCGAGCAGGGAGCATCGCCAGTGTCTGACTGAGCGTCACACTTGATCTTCTTCCTTCGGCATTCATCACATGCTCTCGAAACCTTTGATCGCTTCCTTGGAGGAATACTATTGTCGATAGGGTATTGGGTAGCCATAGGTGGTCCAACGGGAACAGACATGGTGTGCGATACCATAGGGTCGCTCGTAGGGGTGTCATGAACATACGACGGGGTTTGTTGCTGGTCAGGTTCAGGATGGGGCATGATGCTTCGCAGATTGGGGTCCTCGACATTCATGTTGGGATCCGTAGCAGGCATCATGGGTGTTCCCGCCAGACCTTGGCCCAGCTGTGCTGCCAACTGAAGTTCCTCTAGGTTGGCGGGACGAGACACGTGCTGCTGGGAAGCTTCTGATTCCGGCTGTTGAAGTTCACTTTGATCATGCTCCTGGACTTGTACATGTTGGACTTGTTCAGGGACTTGATGTTCGGGCTGCTCGTGGTGTTGCGCTTCGATACCATCGATTCTCTCTTGATGTTCTTGGGCGCCATCTCGGCTGGCAGCATTATAGAACGGACCGGATTCCATAGCCTCAGCTCCTGGAGAAGGATATGTGATATTAGAGCCATCGCCCTCAGGTTCCATTTTTGTGGACATGATTATATGCGCCTGGGCATGTAGATAGTACAGTCGGTTGGCAGTTGCGGGGTATTAAATCGTCACTCAGGATGGCAGCATGCGCCTAGTATTTGGATTGGCGCAATGCTTCAATAATTCTAGTCTTGATACGCGATGTAGACGCGTTCCACCAAGCTGAACCCTGCGCGACGCGCAAAGATATCACTGGACGAAGCCATTGTTAGCAGCAATTCGACACGATGGCGACGACAGGTCAATGTGAAGCTGGCAACAAGCGCAACAACAGGATTGCGTTCGTGCTGTATGATGGGGAAACTATGTCTTGGTCATGGCGACTTACATGACTTCTTGTTCTGGGATCTCGGAACTGAATAAATGCGACGCCTCGACGGAAGAGGAAGAACTCGGCCCCGATGACTTGCGAACAGGCGGCCTTTGTGTGGGTGTTTTTGACAAGATCACGGAGAAGGAAGAATTTTTCGGAAGGTGGCGGGAAATGCTCGGCCAGAACTGTGTTGTGCTTAGTCATGCGAATACCCTGGAGCTCGAAGGTATTGGTGACAACATGTTAGGGTTGGACAACACAGTTCCCAAAATGGAGAAGAATATGCTTCTATTTCGTATTCCTTAGGTAAATCAAATTGTCTTTGTAGTTGTACTACTTTACATTGTCTGCTTTGGTTGACAATGTAAAAGACACATACGTGACCGAGTTTTACTTTGTGAACACATCCCTACCTGTCACTGTTTGACCTCAAGGATGAGGCAACAAAATGCAAGCTGAAAAATGCCGTAAACGAAAAGCTGGTATCATTTCTATTTAATTTTTCCATAACTTTAAACCGAAGTCCAAGTCTTCTCAATGTTCTAAATTCTCAACCAGAAGATTTGTAGATCAAAAACTTAACGTATCAAAATCGTGTGGTATCTCAATAACTAACTTTCCCAACCACTCTTTATGTAACTCAGCTGCCAACGCAGCAACGAATGAGGTAGCGTCTCACCCCTATGGAAGTACTCAATCCGATGAAAGCTCGTATGTATACTGACTGCGAATGGTTATGTTAGAGGCGTTTACTTGATCGCGGCTTTGAGGTGACTGCCAAGTAGGGGCCACTATCTTAGTCAACTACATCCTCATCGTGCGTTTGGAAGTATTGGTCAAGTGACATTAAAGAGTGAATTAAGACACCATGCGTTCATATCGTGCATGAAGATATACAAACCTAGGAGGTAACTTTGCGAGCAAACTTGGCAAACTGTAGACTTGCATATGTAGGCCAACGGCCAAGCTCTACACTATAGGTACAATGGAAAACACCAAAGGACTGTATAGGCTGTTTAAGGTTTGCTGTGCCATTACTACTGCACCGCAAACCTGTCTTATTGCATGGGAATACCCCCCTCTGCCGGACCCTTTTCCTTGTTTCCTTCATACTGTAGGCTGTCATCATCACCTTGATCAAGAAGCCAAAAGGGGAATAAGAAAGATGTAGTTTTAAGGTTCAAGATCCAATATTTGATCGCAAGAAACTAAAGGTAAAACATCCCTGACGCTTGAAAGATGGGGGTCAAACAAAAGTCGAACTGCCTATTTTTGTCTAGCGTATCTGGAAACACGTCTGTAGATATGCGCCAGAACCGCCGCGAGATGTCGACTGGCTTGATCGGAAGATAGCTTCAATGACAGAAATAGTAAAAATGGTCGGTTCTGCAGATCAACTGAAACATTGACAGGGGATTGGATGCTCAGATGACTTTCTACTTACACCAGCCGGCAAAGGAAAATGTGCAATTTCCCACCTATGAGCTTACTGCTGAAGGTGCAATGATGTTGATTTCCAGAAGTCGCTACCCACATGTCTGCCACATAGATACCTACCTGGTACATATTGGTTGTAAAAATCCGAAATGTTTATCGCTCAGTCCTCAGCCCTATTGACGATTGAGTTTGTACCATCGGGTCGGACAGAGGGAGGAATCATTCATGTTGGTCAAAGGTACAGCGCGGCTAACCGGAGCTCCAAAAACGAGGCGGAAGCATGGGCTTGGGGCTTGATCGAGATTGTGTGTTATGCTCTGTGCACATAGTTGGTGATGCTCATCACAATGATTGAATGGATCTCTTGGCCTAGATTCATGGCGTATTTCATCGCGAATTCCGTTGTACTCGGACTGACCGGGGATAGAATCATTTCCCCAGGTTCAGATTCCTTTGTCCAAGAGCGAGGACAAAGCTCTACCTGATCAATCTCTTTTGACCGTATATGTAATCCGAATTTTGTTGATCACTTTATGCACCAAATCATCCCTGTCCCTGCTGAGCTGCAGCTGTAAATTAATTATTGTAAGGATGTTTCTGGGGACCAATGCAAGCACTAGAACTGACGATACCATCATAGATGAGACCTAGACATTGGTTAGATACATGATGCCTTTGCCCTCCTTGATACTGCCTGTCCCTGAACATCAAGCTTGCTAAATTGATCTGCTCGGGTTTCTAGACCCTGTCATCCACTCGGCACAACCGGGACGTTGAGGCTGTCTCAGCAATCCCTGAAAGCCGCCGCCTCCGAATGGATACTTGTTTCCCGCAGCGGAGGCTAGCGGGTAATGAATGGCCTAGTGCACCTGGACCTCTTCAACAGCCTCTGGGCGAAGGGAAATATATGTGTGCCAACCAACAAGGTTGTCTGACTGAGTACTCATGCTTGTTTCTTTCTGTTGGTTCGAGTCCAAAGAGGCGATAGTAGTTGAACCAATAGGATAATACAAAACCATCTGACAACTCGTAAAAAAAGTGACGACTGGCTAAGGCTGTTGTGTGACATCCATGTGTTTTGCTTTTGTTCCTTCGACCGTTGTCATATTTGACAAGTGAAATGTTGAAGACAAATGGACAACAGTCTTTATTAGACTGCAAGCATTTTGATTGCCAACGAATCAAATCGCTCTTTCTCTGGTACTCTGTATCAAAAGACCACTTAGACGAGCCATCAGCAATTCAAAAAGCTGACAAGGTCGTGACGTTAGATAAAAAATTGGTCCGAGTGAGAGGCCGGAGGCGTTGAAATCATGGAGACTTTTTAGTCTGTGAGCCAGGTCTGCCGGGGTAAGGACAGGCGAGTGGGTATCGTCAGCCCAGCCAGTGGCCATGGAGAAGGAAACTATCAGAGCGCTGGAAACAGAATTGGATGTGGTTGCAACCTACGGGAGCGGCAGTCATGGCGACCTAACAGAAAGGGAAATAAACCCCTGAAGAGGGACGGGAATGGTCACCTACCTAATTTCGCTGACGATTCTAGAAGCTAGGAATCTTGTTCACTCAAATGTCGAGATCAACAAGGAGCTTGCAAATAGTTTCAAGTATGAATCCCAGGAATATTCCATTCATGTTTATCTCTCAATTAGCTTGTCTTTTAGTCGCCTTCTAGGCTTCTAGGCTTCTTTTAAGCCCTGTGCCTCATTTGTTCTACTATGCTTAAGACTGTTAAAAACGGCCCTAATTCTCCCTATTATCCGCACCCATAAAAAAAACAGGACCCATACCGACATCTCCGGGCTACTAACTGACCTGCCGAGCGTAGGTACGGATACAGGAGGTAGCACTCCAGTAAAGGTACTACGTAGTATGTCAGGTATCCTTGTCATTTGTCTCACGAACCAGCGAGCTTATTAGTCGATTCGGCGAGTTATCAACACGGCAAAAGTCCCCTTACCCTGCCTTGTCTGCTTCTAAGGTTTGCATCGCATCCACTCTCTCTTTTCTCTTGTCTCAGGGTCTTTCTTTTGCTTTTGTTCTTATTTCCATCCTTCCTCTTCTCTTCAAGCTTTCCTCCTTTTCCTCCCTTCCCTGCTGAAACGCCCTTGTCGACTACACGGTTATGGCATCATCGACTGCTTGTCTCCTGCCTTAAAGGAAGCGTCGTTCTCATACACTTTCAACATTGGGTTTCTCAAACTTATTCCTCACCCACATCACACGACGTTTATTACAGTTTCAATGACGCTTGCGAATTAACCTTTTCTGTTGTATTGCAACCGCCGATCTACGTTGGGAGTTCTTCCCACAACGACCAAACGTTTAATTTCCTCGTCTCACCATGCTATTAAGTATGGACGTTATGAAAGTGCGAGACTGGACATATCTTGAGGATCCTCCACAAGACATCGGCCCAGCTCGACATATTCTCCAGGTTTACAGCAAAATCCCATATAATGACTTGGACGGTCACATACGTCGAGTTGTAAGTACACCTGACGTGCTTGTTTTCTTATTTCTGGCACAGCAACTGACATGCTTTCTGCATTCAGCGAGAGAAGGCTTGGTGCGTCTCACAGTACCCTTGCGTTGGACGATGGAAATTCCTATACATCCCGGACCCCAAGGATCCTCGCTATCAACAGGCCCTCTTCCGCCTTAACGTCGCCGGCTCTAGGGATGTCCTTCTTGATCTCGGATGTGGTGTCGGGCAAGTGATCCGACAATTCCGTGCGGATGGCGTTGACGGCGCTCAACTCATTGGTACCGATCTGCAGTCCAAGTTTATCGACATTGGCTACGACTTGTTTCAAGATCGACATCAACTAGGCGCTTCTTTTGTCGCCGGTGACATGCTGGACCCTGAAGATAAGCAGATGGCTTCTTTACGCGGCAAGATCACTATGGTCCATGCAGGTAGTTTCTTTCATCTCTTTAACTGGATCCAACAACTTTATATCGGCAAACGAGTTGTCGAATTTCTGAAGCCCGGCACCAGAAACGCAATGATCTATGGCCGTCAAGTCGGCACCAATCACCCAGGACCGACCTCGACTAGCACTCAATCTTCTTATTTACACGACCAAGCGAGCTTTCAACGACTTTGGGACGAAGTCGGTGATTTGACCAAGACGCGGTGGCAGGTCCAGGTCGAACCGACAGGAGAGGCAGTATCCAAAGTGCCTGGCTTCAGCAGTCATGCATTCCCAGTTAACTTCACTGTTTACCAGGTATCATGAGACATGAGTGAGGCGTATCATAGCTCCGCCTCAATTCTCCATGACTGGACAATTCGACCCTTTGCATCCAGCCAAGCGACTTTTCTCCTTTGGGTTGGTCAACGCATCCCCCAAATTAGCGCCAGTGCGTTCGGCATCATAACGACTCAGATTCACCACCAATATCACAGAATAGTGAGAAGCAACTGTTGGAATTTCGTGGTCTTGCCCGCACTTATCCCTCCATTACGCCCTGGCTTGACGGCCCACCAGGAGTGCCCGCAGGGTTACCGATGAAGCTTGTTTTGGCTTGAACCAGAAAGGGGGCGACTGTCTAGCATTCACCGAAAGGTATCGGCCGTCGAGTTGTCTACTCTCACATCTAAGATATTGATCGACATGACTTCGCCTTGTGGGACCACGATTTTTCGATCCGCGGATGTACGGATAATAACTCCACAACCTTTTGGCACTTGAGTGTCGCTTGCGTAGGAGCTCCTGCTACTAACCAGGCGCGCCAAAAAAACAAACAAGCAACTACAATAGGTCACTCACTGGAGCCAGTATTGCCCTACGAGATGACTTTGCCTATGCTGGGTAAATTGTTTGCATGATTGACGAGACACGATAATTTGGCGGCGTTGCGTAATACGCATGGTGTTTGTGATATTGGGCTAGTTTGACTCATGCTAGTCTTTTTTATTAGGCGTTCAACGATTTGGTAGCCATAGATGGATTAAAGCAAGAGAAGGCAAAATATAGACTGGTTAAGTTTAGTATGATTACTGTTATATTATTAATAATTACACGATTGACACTCTTCTATCAACTTGGATTCGTCTAAGTCGAATATTGTTTCTTGGCTTGCGGGTTATGCTTTCATACCAACCATTTACACGCGGAGTCTCAAGATAGACTTTATGGTCTGTATACTCCTACTTATCGGATATCAGTATATCCAGGATGTTGTAATCATGCATACGTTGTAGTCTCGTTACTGTCTATTGCTTTAGCTGGTGAGTGGCATTTGTTCCTGGGTAGTTTAATAGAGTATATCGTTAGGATCCATTTTCAAGATACTATTACAGCTTAACCCAGCTAGGTATATATTCTTGTGTAACGTCTAACCTCTGTACCTTGGTACTTGGAATACTTTATAGACTTGGTTTTCAAAACACTCTCACAAGTAGATCGGTATAATGTCTAATAGGTACCTAGTTATTGTTTGCTCACAGCAATAATTTTTTATTTTATTTCTTTATTTTCTAAGGTTTTCAACAGATAGTCAAACCCTCAACATACTCAATATTCTCAACTACAAGGTTGCTATCTGTCCGCGCAATAAAAGACTCGACAAATTAAATTACGAAGATAAATAACCTTCACAAAAAGAACACGTGTGCGACTGAGACTTGTCTAGATGTACACCTGTACTCAGCAACGAATAATTGACTGGAGTAATGATAATAAAGTTAGGAAGGAAGCTACAAGGCAGGCGCGTCAACTTCGCGCACCGGATGAACATCGGTTATGGAAGCTTGCTGCCCCTCCATTGAGCTTGGGAGCTGTAGTGGCCTTGAATCCCACTTCTGTCACCAGCATCTTGCTTCTATCATTAACACCCAATACTGGGATATCATTAAGCTATTCTATCGTTTTCACTCTCTTTACTGGTATTGAATCAGAAAAAACTTCAACTTGCGTCTTTGTCTAGACCTCGCCTGGAGGCTGGCGCATGAGTTGGCATCTTTTGTAAAGCTATGCGCCTACTGAGAATGCCCATATTCTGCTACAATGGACGCCGATTGGGATGAGGTATGTTCTCCGACATACCCTAGCCATTCTGTGTATTCAAGTCGATGAAATAATAAACCACCAAACACATCAAACCTATCAGGATCTATTATCTATGCGCATACTTACACGACTGTTCCAGGTCACCCGGATACCTTTTCCGCCTCCGGGTCCGCACTTGATGTCGACACCTGTAACCACTATGACCTTCGATAACATTCAGGAGCTTCTTTGGACAGGTAACGATTATGTATGGGAAATTTTGAAACCCAGACGCCGTGGCTGGGCTCTTGCTAATGGGAGCATCAGGGTCGAGTTACATCTTTCTACGGCCCCGAACTTCAGCGGTACACGTCGTTCAAGGCGCATACCGCCGCCGAAGGTCCGATCCGTCAGATACTCGTCAATGAGAAAGGCGTCGTAGCCTTGGGAGCGAAGAATCTTCACATGGCCATACGAAGGGGACTGTTTGTATGGCATATCAAGTAGGACAAACCCCCGACAGATATGAAAGGACTTCCAGCACTAACCATGGGCAGGCATGATGAGATGAAAGATTTACGATGTATGAGTTTTACATCAAAGGGAACGGCAGAAATCGTTGCCGCTGGCTGGCAAGATACGATGCTTGTCATTGACCTCATTAAGGGTAACGTAGTCAAACAAGTGAGCAGCGTGCTTCTGAATGTTGGGAGCCCATCCTGACGAATAATAGGTACCTACAGAACACCAGTACACCATGATGAAACGTGGGCGTTACATATGCGCAGCGACTAGAAAAGGCACCGTCAATCTCTTGGATCCAGTTACCCTTGCAGTTGTCAAGTCATGGAATGCCCATTCTGCCTTGATCAACGACATGGATACACAGCATGATTTCATTGTCACCTGCGGCTTCTCCCTTAGGCCGGGTCAAGGTTATATGCTGGATCCCTTCCTCAACGTGTTTGACCTCAAGAAGATGTCATCTATGCCCCCTATTCCCTTCCCAGCAGGTGCTGCCTTTGCGCGAATGCACCCGAGGATGCTTACCACCAGTATCGTAATATCTCAAAGCGGTCAAATCCATATCGTGGATCTGATGAATATTAACACTAGCAATGTCCGACAAGCAAACACCCTTGCCCCGATAGGGATGTTTGAGATTGCACCCTCTGGCGACGCGATGGCCTTGACAGATTCTGAGAGCAACATCCATCTGTGGGGATCACCATCAAAGCTTCGTTTCGTGGACCTTCCACAACCTGTCGAGTTTGCAACCCCACAAGAGCCTTTGCCCAACATCGAATGGACGGACGAGACGTGAGTTGCCTTTTTGGGACATTGCATCCTCTATTTACTAATCTCTTTAGCCCTTTGAACACAATTGGCATGCCCTATTACCGCGAGGTTTTACTCTCCGCTTGGCCAGATATACCCTGCGATGTCGGGGCACCCCCCGTCAAGTTTGATGCACAGTTTCTGTCAGGACTCAAAGCCACCGAGTTTGGACTATATGGACGCAATACACGTGGATTGCGGAGGAACCAGGTTGAGAATACACGCAACGTTCATAAATCGGGCAGCTCTGGGCTCAAGGCCCCCAAGTTCCTCAGCGAAAAGGCTCGTGACCTCGCTTCTAGCAATGCTGCGGACTCCGATGATAAAATCGATGAGCTACTTGGTACTATCGCCGATATGGGGATTGAGAGCAAAAAGTCCGAAGTGCCGGTCATGTATCGCAACGTCGAGATCAAGTACAGCAAATTCGGAGTGGACGATTTCGACTTTGGGTTGGTTTCCTTGCTCTCTGACAAGTATAATGTTATTAACCACGAAAACAGATTTTACAACAAAACCCGTTACTCTGGACTCGAAACGCACATCTCTAATTCGTATGCCAACTCTCTCTTGCAGATCATGCACTTCACTCCTGTCATCCGGAATCTTGCTCTTCAACACGCTGCTACCTCTTGCGTAAGCGAAATTTGTCTGCTTTGCGAGCTTGGATTTCTGTTTGATATGCTTCAGAAGGCTGAAGGCTCGATTTGTCAAGCAACGAACCTGCTGAAGACACTTAGTAGTCATCCTCAAGGTATGATTAGTGGAATACTGGCACAGAACATCACTGACTAGCGCAGCGGGCCCGCTTGGCCTCCTCGAAGAAGACCCCCATGGGTCATCTCTTAACGTGATGCTTCAGGGGCTTACTCGCTTTCTTTTGGATAAAATTGTACACGACGGAAAGGCCATTAAACCGGCATCGCCTGAGATGGACCAGTCGGACATGGACCAGGTTTGTGGAACCCTGCAGTATCAGACGCCTTCCATACTAAAGTGACTAGGTGCTGGCTACCTCCGCGACGACTTCGATTAAGTGCATTAATTGTAGGAGCGAGTATACTCGCCCTGGTTCGACTTATGTCAACGACTTGCTTTACACTTCTGCTGTAAGTACAATGATCTACCTGATAGACCAAGACCTAATTCAACTGAACCACAAAGGCTGGGGGCCGAAATGCCAAGTTGCCACGCGTTACATTCTCCCAAGTACTGAAGAACAGTATCGAAAGGGAAACAACTTCTAAGGGATGGTGTGGCCGGTGTCAGCGCTACCAGACTATCGCTACCAAGAAGGGTATCCATAGCATACCGGAAGTGCTTATGCTAAACACAGCAATCACTAACCAAGAACAACGGGTACTCTGGTCGACACCGGGGTGGCTTCCCGAGGAAATTGGAATCATTGTGGATAGAGAACAATTCTTCTGTTACGAGGGTGAAGATTTGAAACTCCATCTCCAGCGAGGCATGCATAAGATCAAAGTTTACTCATTGACTGGTATGGCCATCAATATCGAAAGCGGGCAGACGCAGAAATCGCATCTTGTGTCAATGGTCAATGGTAAGTTCTTGAAACACCATCAGCGTCGACATGTGGCTGACAAAAGGCATAGTGGCGCACGCAGAACCAGAAGCGCCGGAAGGAAGCCGATGGCACTTGTTCAACGACTTTTTGGTGAGGTCGGTTAGCACAGAAGAGGCATTGACTTTCAACACCTCTTGGAAGGTTCCTTCGGTTGTTGCATACCAGTTGAAGGACAAGAACAACAAAATTGATACAGAATGGAAGAAGAACATTGATACTTCCATTCTATACCAGGACTTCAAGTATGTCCCGGCCCGTTGTTGCGTTTTATTTTACTGACATCATCTAGTCCAAACGCTGATCCTGCGACAAAGACATATCGTGTGCTTAATCCTGATGACGAAGTCCCTGGCCCAGATACAATCATCGCGCTCGACACCGAGTTCGTTGCGGTGCGACAACCCGAGATTGAGATGAACTCGGATGGTGAACGGGAAACCATCCGTCCTATAGTATACGCACTCGCTCGAGCTTCTGTCGTCCGTGGTAAAGGTGAAGATGAAGGCTTGCCGTTTATCGACGATTACATCAATATCAGAGAACCGATCGTGGATTACTTGACATCCTATTCGGGAATCACTGAGCAAGATCTTGACCCCCGGGTGTCGAAGCACAGCCTCCTGCCATTGAAGATGGTATACAAGAAGATGTGGATTCTTCTCAATCTTGGATGCAAATTCTTGGGCCATGGACTCAAACAGGATTTCCGAGTCATCAACATACATATCCCCAAGTCTCAGGTCATTGATACAATTGACTTGTTCTTCCTTAAGTCGCGACTGCGCAAGCTGTCACTGGCTTTTTTGGCATGGTACCTTCTCAAAGAAGACATCCAATTGGAGACGCACGACTCCATCGAAGATTCCCGGACAGCTCTCAAGTTGTATAAGAAGTATCTTGAGTTCCAAGATGCCGGAATTCTGGAGCCGATGTTGCAGGATATCTACCGTGCGGGCAAGGAGGTTTACTTCAAGCCACCTCGGAAGGATGATCAGCAGGTGCCAAGGTCGGATACGCCACCTCCTTTGCCCGCCGACGGCTCAGCGGGGCCAGTCACACCGGTTAGAAACACCAGCTATTTGGCACAGACGCCTGGTTCTGCATTCGGAGGCGGTGCATGCTGGACACCAGGAAAAGGATCCCCACTACCATCGTAGGTGCTAGAAGGTAGGAGGGGTCCTAATGAGGTTGTGGAAAAGGATGAAGACCACCAAAGTGCGGAAGAGTACGACACCTCAGATGAAGACAAGGAGAGTGCAGCAAAGCACTATACCGCAGATGGGGGAGAGGATGAGACCGACTATCAAGGAGGACATGAATTCGATCATCGAGGAGTGTATGAATCCGACCATCAAGAAGAAGACGAATCCGATTACCACGGGGACGAATCCGAATGTGAAGAAGAGGATGAGTCCACAGATGAAGGAGATGATTCTGAAGAAGGGGATGAAACCGACTTTCTAGGAAGGTATGAATCCGATTCTGAAGAAGAGGACGAACCCGATTATCAAAGAGCGTATGAACCCGATTATCATGAAGAGGGCGAATCCGATTAGCAAGAGGACGAACCTCTTTATCAAGAAGAGGATGATTTCGAGCATCAGGGAGTATATGAATCGGATTACCAAGACAGGGATGAGTCCGAGTATTTCCAAGATGACAATCCTACAGAGTCGGAAAGTGACGAGAGCCCTCGGTGTCTTTGGTGAGAAGAAGTTTGTTGGAGTACAAGTCGGTGGAGATTTTTTATAGCTAAAAGTGTTGCACCTAGCTGTATGTATCCTTAGACTAAGCGCACAGCGGTCTTTGCACAACTATTCAGAGACTTTATGAATACCTTAGAAAAAGAGACAATTTCCTATTGATATCATTGACTTTTGTTCAATGATGCTTTTGCTATGCCTCGCTTTTCTACCTACCTTAGTAGTCAATACCTGAGTAAGTGCCTACCTAGGTAGGTAGGTAATGGCGAACCGGAGCCTCTTTCCTTCTGTAGAAATTTATTGGAAAGATCAACCTGTCAATATAGCCCACACCGTAGCCTCCGACCTGGACTCGGTTCTTCAAACCCCTTTCCTACTGATTACAACACTGTCTTGATAATACTTTTTACTCATCCTACCTATCTTGTGCCCTGGTTGCTCAACTTGTGTCGTATTACCCACCTACTGTCACTTTTATCATCCGACTCATTTTAACCCATATCCTTCTCTCGACAATATGGAGGGTTACGACGATGCACGCTGCCTCCCTAGAATTCCAAAGCTCTTCCCTTCCTCTGACTCGCAACCAGACCTCGTTCTGTATCCCGCATCCTCTGACAACGGAAGCTCGGCGAATAGCCATACTCCTCACGCTCTTGACACTTGCAACGACAATGATCAAGACGGCAGACAAGTGGAAGACCAAGGACAAATCGAGTCTCCGCCTACTAACGCCCCCCACTCGACACTCATGAGCCTTGGAGATGAGAGAGCTATGTTTTAGAAGAACAATGACGCTGAAGAATACCCAAAGCCCTCAAGAGTGTTCACGACGCAAATCATTCCGGCTTCGCAGGACAACACGGCTTCATTTCACTCCTGTACCAGTTCCACGCATTCAGATGACGATTGTCAAGAAGAGGCCACAGAAGACTGGAGAAATCTGGGCAACGAAGATCTCAATCCGGATGACCATCCCGATGGTACCAATTCTGGTAGTTCGGGCGGGACAACGCCACACGCACATCTTCTGGCAACAGGCACAGCTTTGATTGAAGCTCAAGAACAAGCACCGCAGCGCTTGACAAGACATCGCCTGCAATCAATACCAGACGCTCGACTCTACAAGCTAGGTTCAGTATACAATAAGCTTAAGGGGATGACAGAGGATTCCCAAGCTGCCACTGCCGGTAGTGATACATCTAGGCCGGGCCCAGACGCTGACCCGGACGGCACTTCGGAGGATCTTGACGCAGCCTCGGAGCCCGAGTATCCAGCTTATTATATCTTCGACCCTCGATCATCCGGCTCTGCGTACTATATGTATCAAGACGCTGATACGCAAGAAGGCTACAAGATCGAGAAAGTTCCCTTCAAACCCATATTGCCAGAGCCAGGACAACGGGCATACTGCATTGAAGCATCAGAGAAAGATCAAGGAAAACCTAGACACGCGAGCCAAGAGACACTATGGAGGGTCGACTCGTCTCGCGTTCCTGCGGTAGTCATCGATTCAGACAGTTCAGATTCCCACGAAGCGGCAAAGGACACGAATGAGCCTCTGTACGCTGGAGATGAGGCGACCCAGAGCATTGCCAGGAAAGTGAGCGACCGACTTCAGAAGATCCGACATTTGAGAGAACACCTGCGTGTCATCAAAGGTAAAGGGAGAGACGTTCCAGAGGCGAGAGGGCTTTATCTTATTAGTGACAAGGATATCCGCGATGTTGTTAGTATCGTTCTGAGCGAAGTGCTCAAAAACGGTCATATCGACCGGTCCGAAAGAAGAACGACAACAACAGAATCTTCTGAAGGTCGCCCCTTACCAAAGTTGGACGGAGACTCGAATGCCATACTGGTGCCTACACCTACAGCAGTAGATCCAGCAACGACCATTAACCTGCCAAGCACCTCATATGCGAACATCAATGCATCAGACATGCAAGTTCACACTAAAACCCGTGGTGCGGAATCCGATGCAACGACAACAGTCATCACACGTCGGAGTGTTGCTGAAATTGTTTGGGCTCGGGCTTACCCAGAAGGCTATGATCCGGATTCGCGAACACATGGTCGAACTGTGTCCGACTGTTGCTCGCCCACTCATGGGGGCTCGCGTTCATGTCCAGATGATCGACGACAGAGTCATCCAAAGGCAGCTACGGGCGATCCTACATTGCGACATTATGCTACGCCAAAAAGTACCGCCGAAATTCTTGCGGACATTATGTGCAACAAGAGCTTCGAAAAGCAACTGAGAGTCAGTGATGGCACTGTCATCACCTCATTTCCCAGGCTCTTTTCCCGCGATCTGACCTCAGACTGGTCTAGATCATTTGTTGACAATGGAGACTTGAACAAGCCAGCACCGTCTACTTTGTACCACCACGGTGTTGATGCCCGTAGTGGTCTTCATGAGCCAGTATCATCGCCTTCTAATGAGCACCCCCCGATATGTCCAACACCCCCGACAAACGGCAGTTCGCTCTTCGACGCAAACCCTTTCAACCCTAAAACTGAGAACAAATACTTGTCAACTCCTCTTGCAGCAGAGAGAAGACTAAGCGCCTCCCTGGATGCTGACACTCAAAGACGCCGCAGCACGCTGATAACTGACATCGAAGAAGAGACCTTGGACGATTGTCAACCGCGTCCTGGTCTCATGAACAAGATCAAACACGGTAGCCACAAGCTTTTTCACAAAAGTCACTTTCGGCGGCCAAATGGGAGTACAACGACCGAAGAGGATGCTTTTGAAGAGAGCAGTGTCGTGCGTTCAGGGAACAGTACAGGAAGAGGAGGAACTCCAGAGCCGCCCATATCGGATAGCTCGAGAGTACACAGGACCCCAACAGGGAGTAAGTTCAATGTCGCCTCATACGAAGAGGGGATATGTTCGGAGGACGATGAGCCACACCGATGCGTCAACGATTCTTCGTCTCGAGATACTTCTCCCAAGCGAGGTGGTCAGTGAAGAGAGATAATGGGAAGCGCGACTAGAGCATAAATACCTAGCCAACCTCAGCTGATAGAAAGAATGCAAATACTTGATAGACGTACAAGCCTTATAGCAGTGTGCGACTACTTACTACTGGTGAACTCGTCCAGCGGAGAGCAAGAATTGAAAAAGAAACTCAGAAAGTATCAGCGCATATGCATCGTTATGTCCCATTAATGCCTATTATATCACGTCTAAATGCTCTACACTGCCTTGCTGGCTCTGGCCTTGTTCTCCCTATGTCTCTTCTCCTTGGCTGCAGTCTTGCGGCGCTTCATCCACGATCTGTTGAGATCACGTCTGTTATCCCAGAACCAAGACTGGAAATCGCTCGAGCTCTGCGGACCAGAAGCGTCCTTGTCCCCTTCTTCATCCCCGTACCCATGCTCAGCCATGTCAGCATCTTCATCACCCTCCTCATCCTCAGGCCAGAAGTTGCGCATGCGCGAGGGATGCGCCGTATCAGGCGTAGGAGCAGCGCTTCTAACGCCACGCCATTCAAAGTCCTGACGAGAAAAGGGAGTCATGGGTCCTGGTGTTGCGATTGTTTGGTTGGCCGGGTCTTGGTCCTCTTCGTTCTCGATATCGTCATCGTCACCTCCACCGCCGAAAAAGCTGAATGGCTCGGCTTCCTTCTTGGCTGGGGTCTCGGTGGCGCTTTCGTCGGGCTTGGAACGTTTGTACAGGGCTTCGAGGGGATGGATCTTAGTAGCGGGGGTCAGAGGAGGGGGTATCTTGATGGTGAGATCGCGGTTTGAGCTTGAGGACATGGGTCTGCTGTCGTCGGCTTTGGTGGCTGAGAGAGGCGTTGCTTGTCGGGGTTGTTGGGGAGGTTCTTCGTCGGAGGACTCCTCTGAGGACTCATCGTCTTTTTGGGGTGTAGCCTTGGTGGCCTTTTCCTCCTTGTTCTCTTCTACGGTGGCATCAACCTCCATTTCATCCTCGCTGTCATCCTCATCCTCATCTGAAGATGAGCCGCTACTGCTAGTGCCACTATCGCTGGTTTCGTCGTCTGACTCTTCAACAGGGGGAGGTGTGGCCTTTTTGGCCTTCTTCTTCTTGGGCGCAGGCTCACCGACCTTCTTTCTCTCTTTCACAGTCTCAACCACATTACCCTCCTCGTCCACCCAGCCCTTACCCTCGACGTACTCAGTCGCCGTGCTGACTTCGCCGTCGGCAGAGTTCTTCAAGAAGCTCGGGAACTTTGTCGTCTTTTCAAATTCGTGAACAACCACTTCGCGACCCTTGCCCTTCTTCTTGCGCTTCCGGGGCTGGTCATCTTCGGGGAGGGTGGAAATGAGGTTGGGCGGAACCTTTGTCTTGAGCAGGCACTCGTCTCCCTCTGTGTACTTTGACTTTAGGCGCTTCTTCTTTTCTGTGTACTTGCCATCCTTCTCCTTTTCTTTATCTTGCTTGCTCTTTTTCCTTCTTTGGTCGGCAGGCTCTGTCCAGCCTCTCTTGACTTTGCGGTCTGTTAGAGCGACACCCTCGAGAATATGGGGATTGCGTTTTCGTTTTCTCCTCTCCTCTTTTGACTCCTTCTCCTTCTTGTGCTTCTTCTCGTGCTCCTCGTCTTGCTTGTCAAGCTCGGCAGTAGGCTCAATCTTTTTCTCTGGTCGGGCCTTTTCAACCCGCACCTTGCTGCCCTTCAGAACAGAGCCGCTGAGCTTCTTTTTCAACTTATCAGCCTCCATGGTGGGCAGTTCGACGTAACCGTAGCGTCGTTCGGGAAAAGTTTCGATGGTGTGGAAAGAAATGTTCCGCGCCTTGGGAGCTACAGAGGCCGACAAGACAATCTTGATAAGCTCGGGATCTAGAGGGCTAATGTGAAGTCGGACGTAGTCGCTGGAAGCAGATTCAGCTTCAGCGGACATGGCGAAGCGGGAGAGCGCTGGTATAATTGAGGTTGTGCGACGCAGAAAGCGTCGTTTTGTTATGGACGTTTCCAAAGGAAAAGGGACGAGCTTTTACTTTTTGCTTTTGCGATTTGCTTAGAAAAAAAGTTCCAGGGACCCTTTTAGCGTTGGTGAGGAAGCGCAGTCGCTGATTGGCCAAATGGAGCGACGTTGATCCGGGCGATCAGATGTTAGCTATCAGAGATGTGATATTAGCTGAAGTAACTACAATGTTTACACAATCAGATAAAAACATTATTGGACTTTCGTAAGATAGGGAAGACGGTTCAGGTTCTGGAATTTACTAGAGAAGGTTTATGAAACTGAGTTAGCAGGGTGACTACCACGTCTCAGTTACCGCTGAGATGTCAACTCTTTCTGTTACAGATCCATTGCCCAATCTGGAAAGTATACCAAATGCTGAAGCGCCTATTAGACAATTTCGGCGACAAGCTTAAATGGGAATTGGAGTACGGATGATGTAACCCTAGGGATTCATTGTAAGAAATGTTCTAGATTAAGGTGTTGATAGTTTGTGTGTAGTATTGCGACAAACCAGGGATCCTTGAAACCCTTGGCTTATACAGTTTGGGACGGATAGTGTCGCAGACAAGCCTAACGACAAGAGCCATGATACAGGTCATGTCGGATGTGCTGAGATATTGAGATGGAAACATAATACTCGGTTCTATAGTTCGGTATCATCTTCAATTCAACTTTATGCCTTGGCTTGTTTGCTTAACGACGGTCACATATAGTCTCAGTGTATAAAAGGGGGACAGTTCCTGTTTGTTCAAAAGTTTTTAGCAGATATCGTCACATTCTGTCTGTATCTCTTCAATTCGTTTCAATCCCTGGAGGATCTTTTGCTCATTAATTATTATTTTTCATTCTCTTACTAGTATCTTTTCAAACTGCCCGTTGTTGAAAATGCATTGGCCTACTCTCATCGTCTTCTTCGCCGGATCTGCTCTCGCCGGTAGGAACCCATCCTGACGACTAAAACCACTATTACGATACTAACTCGTTGTCTTAGCGCCTCACTTAGCCAAGAGACAGAATCCTTGCTTTATCGTTGGCTCCGAAGCTCTGCCTGAGGAGGTTTTGTCTGGGGTCGCAGGACTGGCCACTACTGTCACCTGCGACACTTCGCGAACAACTATCGACGGCGTTCCTGATGTGAACTCCAATGGCGTATCCTTTTCCTCCATCAACTTTGCCGAATCAGGCCAATCCCCTCTGGCCTTCGCTCTCGATCAATTCGCGACTTCATCACCGCTGGCGGATAACGATGTCAACAAGTTTCAGAATGAGTTGAATGTTTACCTTGCTACCGAGGCGGGTATCAGGGCAGCTGGAGGAAACCTCGCCATTAAGGTGCCCAAGTTCTTCCTGCAATTCCAGATTGCTCGAATTCAGCAAGCACAAGGCGCCGTATCTGACATTCCTGGCATGACCGTGGATCACCAGCTCGGAAAGGTGCTTAAGAATGCAGCCGGAGAAGACCAGGCTCTCCTTGACCAAGTGAACGAATTGGCTGTTAACTTGAACTAAGCGCCAACCCAACACACGCAGTATAATAATACAAATGGTCCAAATTTTTCATCCAACCCAATGTCTGTACAAGTGACTCCCAAATAGCCATCGTTATAAAAATACATCCCATCACAACAATTAGAGAGGAGAATGAAACACGCTAGAAACATCTCCAGAAACACCGGCATTCATCGTGACCCAAGCGCCAAAGAAATGATTTTACGAAGAACCCCGGAACCAAGGCTGAGGGTCCTGCTCGTGCCTATCACCGCCAATGGCCTTCCACCAGGTATCGGTACTCCAGCGAATAATACGCTCGGCTGCGCCCAAGGGAGTAGCGGCCGGGCGCACGTCGAGGAAGAAAACAGGCTCGCCATCGGCCTCAGGCTCACCAGAGTAGTAGTCGATGATATATCGAATCTCCTTCCTCTGTCCATTGATCTCTCGTGCGACGTACCAGTCGTGTCGGTCGAAAGGGGGCTCGGTGCTAGAAACAAGTCAGACAAAAGATCTTACATGTACTAGAAATGATGAGAACTTACCCATACTTGGAGGGATAGATCCAGCCCAAGACCTGCATCATATGAGCCTTGGGAGTGAGCTCCTTGGGCCGACCCTGGAATCGGACAAGGCTCGGCTCAGTGTCAACACCATCCCAGTGCTTGTTCAGTTCCTCTTGAACATGGCCTTCGCCTCTCTTGCAGATTTGCCAGCCCTTGTAAAGACCCCGTGCAAAGCGTTGCTCCCAACCAAGAATCTCCTGCCATGCGCCCTCGTTGAGGAAGTTGTGAACCGAAACCATGCCCTCGACGGCAGTAATGTCGGTATCAGTGTAACCCTTGCGCAGCAGTGCATTGTACATCTGCTGGGGAGAAGGGTACTCCCAGTTGCCATCACCAGAGCCCTTGGGAATGGTTGACGCATCTCGGCTAGTCGGCAAGGCGAATTCCTGGTTGGGCGCAGGCTTCTGAGAAAGATCGGGGAACATGTAGTTGAGAGGGTTGAGCTGAGAAATCAGAGACTTGGGCTGCTCCTCGTTTCGGGCAGCGTGAGGGACAGGACATCCTGAAGCAGGTGGGATCTCGGCGGGCTTAGGTTTAGCAGAGGGATTCAAGGCATCGGCCGACTTTTGGTGCATAGGGCAACCGGGCTGAAGAGTGGTTAGCATGCCAACAAGTGATGTTAAGAATGAGAGTGTGTACCGGAGGAGCCTTGTTGGTAGTCGCTGGATGACCAGCAGGAACCGCAACAGTGGGAGCTGCGTCTGCCCAAAACCAACCCATTGTGAATGATTATAAAATGGTGTTGTATCGTTTGATAAAAAGTTGAAGATATAACAAGTATTGGCTTGAAGAAGCGCAATATTTGGAAGAAACGAAAATGTCGTTGGCGATGATGACAAGATCAAAGAATTGGAGAATGGGGAAATGGATGAGCAAGAAATTCCCGAAAATGGATGGATGCTTTATCTTTATCGTGCCTATCAAAAAATTTGAGTTGCAAAAGAGGCAAAGACCGGGGCAAACCGCGCCAAGTGATTCCCACTTTCCTTGCAAGTCCCATTCTCCAGCGAGAAATGTTCCTGCTTTTTGTCAGCGCAGCACGTGCCTTCCCGAGTTGTTTCCGAGAAAGAATTAAAGTCTTAAGAGTTGGGAGGAACGTAATCGATAAGACGATTGACAATAAATGCGTAGATTGTACGTCACTTTTTGCATTTAGCAGCTCGACGTCACTGACACCACCTATCCGTTAGCTCGTACCAGGGGATGGCGGGCATCCCTGTAATCAAGTCGTTGCATCATTAATGTTAGCACATGCAAAAGTATTTGTCGCTCTTCGATATCTACTTGCTTCTCAATTCTCGAATGCGATCCTCTCTAACCTTTTCTCGAACATGAGAGTGTTCGCGCCTGTTCAATTCTTCAACAAGACACTTCCTCTGTCGCGATGAGAGCTGGACCTTTAATAGGCCGCTTTTTCGTGCATCCGGGCCTCCGAACATGTCCGAATGTCAGGCCCAACATATCGATCCTTAGCCGTCGATTCGCTTCTCAAAGCTCACGCCACCCTCGATTTACGAAATGGTCTACACCTGCCACGAAAAGAATAGCCTTGCGTGCATCTGGCGGCGCTGTTGCGCTAGGAACAGCTGCCTTTGTCGAATTGTCGCAACAAGAAAACGGCAATGATCAAGAAACAGGAGAAAAGCGCATGCTCGAAGCGTCGCGAGCTGAAGTGAGAAAGGGCGTTCGGGCTGATTCGCGAGGCCTCGCACGAGTGGGAGAGCGTATCAAATACTTGATCGATCTCTTGATCATTGAACCTGTCTGCACTGGATTTCGTTTTCTACAGCTCGTCGTTATCTTCGTACCAGTCATTATCACGATTCCTGTCATTTACTTTGGAAACCGACATCCCGATAGAGATAATGAGCGATCGGGGACACTCTGGTGGTATGGCTTTCTGGTCAATGAGATGGAACTGGCTGGCCCAGCCTTTATCAAATTAGGTCAATGGGCTGCTTCACGAACTGACATCTTCCCCACGGAAATGTGCGAGATCATGTCCAAACTTCACTCAAATGCGCCGGCCCATTCGCTCCATGCTACGCGCGTGACCGTTGAAGCGGCATTTGGTGGCCTCCCCTTTGAGGAGATCTTCGAAGAGTTCCACGAGAAACCTCTTGGCGTTGGTGCCATTGCTCAGGTTTACAAGGCCAAACTGAAGCCTGGTTTGGCTAAACCCGAGGAAGCAGATCTACGCGATTCGTATCCTTTAGCCCAAAACGTGAAGCGCAACGTTGACACGGTCCTGAAGAGTTCACCGCAAAGGATACCGTCATCGTACGTTGCAATCAAGGTGCTACATCCTCGTGTAGAGAGAACAGTCAGAAGAGATCTTCGCATCATGGGTTTCTTTGCCTCGCTCCTCAACCTCATTCCAACTATTGAGTGGCTCTCATTACCAGACGAGGTAACCCAGTTTGGAGAGATGATGAAGCTTCAACTTGATCTTCGCATAGAGGCCGCCAACTTGGCGACTTTCCGAAAGAACTTTAAGGACCGGTCCACTGCTTGGTTCCCATATCCCTATACAGAGTACACAACTCGCAACGTTCTTATTGAGGAGTACGCCCAGGGCATCCCATTAGCAGACTTTATGGAGAATGGCGGTGGTGTCTTCCAGCACGATATCGCCGATGAAGGCCTCGACGCTTTCCTGCGTATGCTTCTGCTTGACAACTTTGTCCACGCAGATTTACATCCTGGCAATATCATGGTACGATTTTACCAATCAGCCCATCCAGACCTACGCCTCCGGAAGGCATTGACCAAGGCCCATCCTGATGAGGCAGAAGATGTCACTGAGCAAGTGCTTGAGCGACTTCGACCATACCGACATCGCAAAGATACAAAGGCATGGCAGGAGGAACTGGCCAAGATTGATGCAGAAGGATTCCGCCCTCAGCTTATATTCATTGATACAGGACTAGTGACCGAGCTCAATGCTGTGAATCGCGAAAACTTCCTCGATCTTTTCCGTGCCGTTGCTGAGTTTGACGGCTACAAGGCTGGCCACCTTATGTGTGAGCGCTGTCGCCAACCAGATGCCGTGCTGGACAAGGAGGTTTTTGCCCTTAAGATGCAACATCTCGTTCTCAGTGTCAAGAGCCGTACGTTAGCTCTGGGCAACGTCAAGATTGGCGACATCCTGCAAGAAGTACTCAGCATGGTTCGAAACCACCATGTCCGTCTGGAAGGCGACTTCGTCAACGTCGTCATCAGCATCCTTCTTCTTGAGGGTATAGGTCGCAGCTTAAATCCTGATGTCGATTTACTCAGCAGCTCGCTACCAATTCTGCGACAGCTGGGCACTCAGAGTGGTGCAAGTATGGCTAAGCTTGGAGACTTCTCCATGCTGTTCGTGTGGCTAGGTCTAGAAGCCAGACGTTTTATGCAGGCCAGTATTGAAGATGTAAGCCTTGAATTGAAAGTGCCCCCCTTATGCGTTGTAAATACTAATGTTAACCAGGTCGAACGATGTGTTAAGTATGATCAGCTCTCTCCAAATATATAATAGTGTAGAAGTCGTATTAGATCAGAATATCTTGAGCTCACAGCATCATCGGCGTACTTGATTTTACAAGAGGAGTGCCTAGGAGTTAAAGAGAGACTTAGATGTACAGATCCACTTACATTATACACGCTCAACTCATGTTGGATTATCAATAGTATTTTCTTGCAATACAAACGACGTAAAACATGTTTTAATTAAATGACGCTTAAAAGTGACGTCTTCAGTTCAACCCTTTCTATACCTATGTGCTGGTTACGCACTTTCCTATTCCCTTAATGCACCATGCGCCCCTTTCCGTTAAGTTACAAAGATGTATCCGTATCCATACACGAAGGCTTCTAGTCTGTGCTGGCACTCAACTCAGTGGACTTCTCCCACAGGTTCCTGAGCAGGGCAGTTGTACCATCTTCTTCTTCGCCGCCGACAAGGCTTGATCCGCTTAGACGATCCGTCAATCGACCATCATCGTCATTGCCGTCGTAGCTCGACCCTGCACCGTTGGTGCGAACCGAAGTTGCTCGCTTAGGGGTGACGGGCCGTCGAGCATCGGGCATACTAACGTTGCGAGTGTGCTGGCGCATCATGAGATCTCCGGATCGCTTGCCGTTTGTAGAGGCCGAATAAGGCCGTGGAATGCGCAATGATTTTTCTATACCGGGCAAATGGTTGAGACGTTCAAGTGAACGTGAGACAGGGTTTTGATATCGTCGAACGACGAGATATTCCATGCCGGTTCGTTCCAAGAGCTTACCGACACGGGGGTCTCGACTGTTACCGCCATCATAACCAGGACCACCGACACCAATAAGCGGCGTATGACCAACCACACCCCCAACACCGCTGCCTGCTTGTCCAGGCTCGATGACGGAGCTGGCTCGCTGCAAGTTAAGCTTCTGCTGTGTCCGTGATGTTTGGGCAGCGGGCGGTGCTGTACGGCGTGCTGCCTTGGGCGCCAGAGCGCTATCGTCAACTTCTTCCCTCGGCGCGCTGGTAGGTGGCTCTCGGCGCTCTTCACGATCGCCTTTCAAGCTGGTCACAGAGCGGGCCTTGTGAGGAGTTTCATCGAATCGAGGAAAATCCCCTCGACGCGGTCGGTAAAAGGATCCATCGCTAGTCAATCCTGAACCAACAGCCTCGACGAACCGTGATGTTAATTCATCTGTATTGCTTCCCGCAAGAGTACCCGACCCAGGTGTTTCGGCAGAAGCTGGAGCAAAGTGCCGAGGGGATATCTGCACTAGGTCGGCGCTCATCTGGGGCGGAGCTCCGTGAGACGGAGTGCGCTTTAGGATGCGAGATGTAAGATACTCCTTGTGATGCGATGTCTCCCTTTCTGGACTGGTTGAGTTTTGCTGCTCTGGTTCTTGTTGTTCTTGTTGGGCCTGCTTGTAGGCGGCGATATCGTTGGGCGTTGCCGGTCTCGAGCGATCGTCAGGGTGGACGGAGTGATTGCTGCTATTGAGAGACCCCTTGCGGGAGAGATAGGGTGAGTTAGAACCACTGGCATCGACCCATTCGTCCTCCTCGTTACCCAAATCAAAATGCACCTGCGACTTGCCGCCAGAGGTTTGAGGCTGGTAGACAATTGTAGTGCTCGATGCGCGCTTGAGTTCTGCGGACCGGGTTCGCTTGCCAATTTCTGTATGCGAGCGATTGCGCTTGAGCTTGGAGTGGGAGGGGCTCTTGACGATCTTTGGTTGCGGAGAATGCTTGACTAGCTTTGTTTGTGACGCGCTTTTGACGAGATTGCCCGAGGAAGAGTCGCGCGAAGATAGCTTGGCGTCGCTGGCAGCTCGCCGATGTGAATTGGAGGCTGCTGCCGCGGCGTTTCTTTGAAGGAGCTGCTGCTGCTCGATCTGATCGGGGGTATCGGTATGACGACGGCTCAGCTTTGGTTGTTTAGGTGCAGTTTTGGAGCCTGGACCTCGGGCGTGATGCAGGTGACCAACTGTGTGCTGTCGCTGGTGATGACGAACAGGTCGGCGATGTTGCTGATGTTGGTGTTGGCTGTGAACGCCGCTGCTCTCGCTGTGCGAATCGCTCTCCTGATGGTTGAGCGGAGGTCGTTTTGATTGGCCGCCGGTGGACGATGCGCTGTCCGCATCTTTGGTGTGAGGCATGGCTGGCTGTACCTGTCGAATCGGGATGGGATGTGGAGGGGGGAGGTAAGGAGGTATAGGTATAGGTATAATACACCAAGTAAGCAAAAGGTTGCGCACAATTTCTCTCGGTAACGAATTGATCAAGATCGGTTTGAGGAGTGAAGAATTGGACGTAAGCTTCGCGACGATAATCTTTTTTCCCCTTTGTTGGATTATTTTTGCGATTACAGTGTTAGGTTATGTTCCTCCTGGCCGGACCGACGATCCGAGCATATGCTATCATGAGCACTTGGTAAAGGGCGAATTGCGAACAGGGTATGATACTGAGAAGAAGGAAGGTTGTAAGAAATTAATTAAAATCAAGTCGAGTTAAGTCGTGCGTGTCGTGTCAGGTCGAGTCGTGTCGTATGGAAGGAAATATGCAGCCGTCGGATCGCGAATGGTGGTAGTTCCGTTCCCGTAACCGAATATGGAGCTCCCTTTAAGTGTAGGTAGGGCTCCTCCCTCCAGTGATGTCAATGTTAAACACGGATCGGCCGAGTGAAGAATTGGTGAGGTCAGGCGTGGTGGAGGGGCGGAGTTTATCTCCGACGATCACTCTGGAATCTTTGAGTCTGGAGATAATATGTATGATATGAGATGCGAGGAAGGAAAGGGAGAGTAACAGAAAAAAGGGAGGAGAATCAGAGAGAGGGAGAGAGGAAGAGCGCTTGTATGTACGCGAAGAGAGAGAAACGACTTTTTTTTTTTGACGATGTAAGGTCTAGGCGAGTAGTTCTAGACCAGACTAACACAGACCAAGCAAAAAGGCAAGGAAAACCCCAGACGAAACGAAGAGGAGAACAAACAAATGGCGGAGATTGAAACTAGGAACTGGCTAGTGTTGCCGAGAGGGGACCAGCGATATGCCGGGACCAGTTTGTTTTTGTAAGTGAATCAAATGAAATGAAGCCTTTTCGTAATAGAGACGAGCGAGATTCGTTGATTTTGAAGAGGGGTGAAAGCTTAAGTTGTTTATGACTCTGACAATAGAGTAGAGTAGTGACAGCACTAAGAAACGGCAGTTTATTACAGTGACGATATCCGTTAGAGAGAGAAAAGGGAGTCGAGTTGAGTTGGAGCTAGTGAACGAGCGAGATAATAATTAGGTAGCAGTAGGCAACGTCTTTGGATCGTACAGTGACGAGACTCAGACTAGCTAGCGAGTGGATTTGTTGAGAGTGTGATGAGCATGAGCGAGATCAACAGAAGATAAACTACTACCTACCTACTACCCAAGCTACCTAGTGCAGTGCATGATAGGTTGTTTGAAACAGGGAGCTGCAATCAGAACTTGGAAAAGGCATCTCCCTCTTTGGCAATCCGACAAAGACGACAACTTACGAAGCCTTGCATTCTGTCTGTGGAACTTTATCACAAAAAGAAAACGAATCCCCCCAATAGAATGTAAGAAAAGGTGAGATGGGACCAAACTCACGAATGCGTCACTTGTAATACATACTGCATTAGTTACGAAACCATGAGTCGGGACTTGCGGAGTTGGAATTGCTAGTTGCATAGTAAATGGGGTTTGACCCAGCTTGTCCTGGCTCTTGGCTTTTGACTTTGGTGTATGAATCTCACCCCGGGCCGAATACAGGCGTAGCCGTACAAGTGTGAGTTTGCATGTAAAATGAAGACATTGCTGGTCCAACCTGGAGTCTTGATCAATCTTGTCAACGTTGCCGCGTGTCGTCAGGTTGTGCGAGAAAGAATATTGCAATAAGAGTTTCTATCATGTGATTCAATTATTCATGCTGCACGCGTCTTGGTATACTTCAACTTCTAAAGCTGAGCCAAACCCACTGAACCAGAGTTCTTCCCTTATCACAATAGAATCATAAACGAAAATAGGAATAAGTATAGTTACTATATACTGATAAAACAAACGCAACAATAGTTATAGCAATTTTAAGTTATTCAACACACTTTCTTCACTCAACCTTCCAGAAGCTTTCTTGATGGCAGGGATACTAAGCCGGTGGTATCTTGCACGTGACCTTTAACTTCAATCTTCATCTCCATTGTCTGTATTAACAACCAACCGTCATATCGCCGTCTTTAACCAATCGCCATTCCTGCCTCGACTTTGAACATTACTTAAACCATCAAAGAACCCCCGCAAAAACAGCAAACATGTCGTCCATCGCTGAAATCGAAGAGGAAAAGAAGGCCTACCAAGAACAAGTGCGACACCCATTCTCATACCCAACGTTTAGAATTCGCCATGCTGACCAGTTTCTCTCCAGTTCGAGATCGTTCTTGGCCAGCTCCGCGACGACCCCGACAACGTCGAGCTCAAAGCATTAAAGGACGAGTTAAACAGTTTCATCGATCTTCTCAATGAACAAATTGCTGAGCTCAAGCCTGCCCAGGCGCCCAAGCCCGCCCCCAAGCAGCCATCACCACCACCCGAGCCCGAGAAGTGGTCGCGCGAGAACCACCCCGCCTTTAAGAAAGCAACTCCGGCCGAGGAGAAGGAACAGGCTGCTCCCGCAAACTACCAGGTCAACGATACTGTCCTAGCCAAGTGGGTTTCTGGCGACAAAGGTTTCTACACAGCGCGCATCACCTCCATCACTGGTTCCTCGACGAATCCCATCTATGTCGTCAAGTTCAAGACGTACGATAACACAGAGACCCTTCAAGCTCGCGATATCCGACCCGTCTCCAACAAGCGCAAAGCCGATGGAACACCGACGACTTCAGCACCCGCGACACCATCTGCTCCTGGCCTAGTCACTTCCGCAGGCGCGACAGTATATCCTGATGCGAAGAAGGAGGCTGACAAGGACGGCGAGGTGAAGCCCCCCAAGCCAAAGAAAATTAAAGCCAAGAAGGAACTTGAGAAAAACAAGAATAAATGGCAAGAGTTCAGCGCAAAGGCCAAGGGCAAGAGCACAAAGAAGGACAGCATGTTCCGCACTCCCGACGGTGTTCATGGTAGAGGTATGCGATTCTCATACCCTTTAATTGTACCAACGAGATTACTGACTTTCTCACAGTTGGCTTCACGGGCTCTGGCCAAGCAATGCGCAAAGACCCCACACGAAGCCGTCATATCTATCAAGTGAACGATGAGCTAGACTAATCACAATTCTCTCTTGGCAGGGTACTCGGTTCGATACGCAAAGGGTATGCGAGGGGCGTTTGGAAATTTCTGCACCTTCCTTCTTGTTTGGTAACATGCCTTGCGTTTCATCATGGCAGAAGCTAACAATTCATCTTCATGGCGTTTATTCGCGTTTATTCCAGTTCTTTACCAGATTCTAGTACGTAGGAGCGACGCGGTCTCGACCAGGCCAGCCGAGGTCAAATCAAATAGTGGTTTTTGAGCACATCATGTCTTTCCCCCCAGATCCGAATGTTTTACTAAGTGAGCTGATAGGATCATTTATTGCACGTGTCTTTTACATTTTTTGTTTGTGGTGAGTCGACCTGACTATCACTTGCTGCTCAGATCGATCTTGGGACAAATGTCCTGCGCTATCTTAATGAAGGCCTGTGCCCTCTCGCTTTCAGGTTCTGCCACTACTGTTGGCTTTCCCCTGTCCCCATCGTCTCCAATGTTGGGGTGTAGAGGAATATCTCCTAAAAAGTCGATTTTGTGCTCTTGGCATAACTTCTCCACTCTCGCATTGGAACCAAATATGTTGGTCTCTCCGTGGCAGTGAGGGCATTGAAAAAGCGACATGTTTTGCACCACGCCGAGGATGTTGACGTCAACTGTTTTGAACATGTTGATACCCTTGACGGCATCTTTGGTTGCTAGGGTGTGAGGTGTAGTTACGATGACAGAGCCTATCTTCGGTCAGCAAGAGTGATTCGCTGTATGTCGTAAACACATACCATCGAGAATGACCTGCTGCGTGATGGTCAACTGCGTATCTCCTGTTCCTGGTGGTAGGTCCAGGACAAGAACATCAAGACCGCCCCATTCAACTTCATGGAGAAGTTGTTGGATGGCCTTCATAACCATAGGGCCTCTCCATACAACTGGTGCATTCTCGCCGACAAGATAGCCCATAGACATTGTCTTGACTCCATAGTTTGTAAGAGGAATTAACTGGTTATCTAGAATTCGTTAGCGATCAGTGGGATTTGTTTGCCTCGATTACCAACTATTTGATAACCTTGGTTCTCCTGAGAGGTCAAACAAGGTCGGGACCGATGGGCCAAAGATGTCGGTATCTAGGATACCAGCACGGAAGCCGAGGCGGGCAAAGGCCAGGGAAAGGTTTGCTACATGTCGATTTAGAAACGTTCCAAGGGTTATGGTATGGTGTCGTCAAATACCTGCAACTGTGCTTTTGCCTACACCACCTTTTGCAGACGACACAGCAATGACCTTTTCAACACCTGTGATCTTTCGACGCACTGGACGTTTGCCCCACGTTGGTGGCGTCCCAGACCGAGGGAGGCCCTGGAATTCGACATATAAGATTCAAGCCGTATAAGATTAAGCATATGAGAGACCACTTACCAGCGGGTTCTCGTGTTGAAGAGCCCGGAAGCTCTGAAAGAGACGAGCTGTAGTTGCTCGCATGTTGGAAGAGACAACTGCAAATGCAATCTAGACTCCAGAAGATTATGGCCAGAGTCCCTCAATTATACGATGTACAGATCTAAGGCCGTCAATACAGTCTAAGGAAGAGAAATATCAGATTATCTACCTAGTAATGTCCTGCAGAAATGCTTCAGACTGACCAAATAAGGTGTCATGGAACTCATGCACGATGAATAGACGCTCCACGAGCTAGCGGACTTTACAGTGCACTGTCCACTGATGTCGAGCTGCGATAGTTCTGCCACCATCCACCGCCTAAAAGTTCAAGGCCGAATCTCAGAAATTTCCAACGTGGGGGCCTACTATTGTTAGTGGAAGATCTTCCATTGCAAGATTCTACAAAAAAAAAGTCAAATAACCAATTCACAATGGTTAAAGCAAAGGGTCGCGCGAAGGACTTCCAGGACCCTGATGAGCCTATTACCAAGGGTATGTCGCAACTAACCTTTTCTTCATGTTGGCATGTTTCCTGACTCTCTTCAAGATTACGATCCAGAGGCCAACGTCGATGCGAGCGAGCACGGCAGCGGAAGCGAAGACAGCGAGGACGAGAATGCGGGAACCGAGCACTATGTCTCTGTAGGAAAGAGCAAGCTGAGGAAGCAAGAGGGCTTGTCACTTGGTCCTCAGTACCGAGGTTCGCGCGTCTCGCGAGATGCTCTCGAAGAGGAGAGCGCATCCGAGGACGAAGACGAAGAGGAATCGGGCGACGAAGAATTCGATGACCCAGAGACCGCAGATCTTGAGCGCGACGAAGCCGAGGCCAACGACTCGGAAATCTCGAGCGACAATGCCCTTGGTGAGAGTGACGAGGAGCGCTTCAAGGACTACACCTTCCGCGCAAGCTCCAAGCCCAACAAGCCTCTTTCGAAGAGAGCTACGGCTGCCGACTACATGTCCTCTTCTGAGGATGAGGGCGCGGAGCTTGGCGGTTCCGAATCGGAGGATGAAGAAATGGATGATGGTCTAGACGCTCTTGTCGATGGCGAGGAAGATTCTGATGATGAGTCGGATGAGAACGACGACGAAGAGGGCTCTGGCGAGGACGAAGATGATGATGATGAAGATGACAGTGAAAGCGATGAGGAAGACTCAAAGGCCAAGGCTCAAAACGCAAAGCCCATGATGGCAGCTCTGTCCACCCGACCCGACGTCGACAAGGGTCTGGCAATTCGTCAACAGCGCAAGGCCTACGACGGACTTTTGAACATGCGAATTCGTCTTCAAAAGGCTCTTATCGCCGCCAACACCTTCGAAGCCCTCGATTCCAATCCCGAGCCCGAATCGGAACCCTACGAGGCTGCGGAAGAGGCTGCCATCAAGCTCCTCAACACCATCAGTAGCCTCAAGGACAACTTCGGACCTTCCCACGCTGGCGAGAAGCGCAAGCGCGAGTTGGATGTGTCCATGACTACGAGCGAGATCTGGGAACATATGCAGGTTGAGGAGGAACGAGCTATCAAGTCTAGAGAGGATCGTCTGGAGAAGTGGTCCCGCAAGGTGCAATCCGTCAACGTCACAGCACCCAAGGGTCTCGAGGGACGAAACAAGACACTCATTAGCGCGCTCAGGGACCAACTTATCGACCCCGACAACCGTCTCGCCAAGCGCTCTCGCATCCCTCGCTCATGCGCTCCCGCACAGGCTGCCAAGGGCGTTTCGGAGGACAGCGATATCTACGACGATGCCGACTTCTACCAGATTCTTCTCAAGGAGCTTGTCGACCAACGAACAGTGGAGGGCTCATCAGGAGCTGGTGCCGGCGATGCCGTGCCAACAGTGGTTCTTACAGCATCCAAGGATGTCAAGAACCGCAAGAATGTCGACCGCAAGGCCAGCAAGGGCCGCAAGATGCGTTTCACAGTCCACGAGAAGTTGCAGAACTTTATGGCCCCCGAGGACCGACGCGCGTGGGAGCAGGGTGCTATTGACCGTTTCTTCGGCACGCTGTTCGGTCGCAAGATGCAGCTCAACGAGGACGAGAGCGACGACGATATGGATGTCGATGTTGAAGAGGCGGGACTCAGACTGTTCAGGAACTAGAAAGGGAAACATTTTTAAAAAGTTGTAATTGTAGATCAACATAGACTTATTATCTAAGCATTGCCGAATATCCAGGTACCAAGAAACATGGTCAATAAAACAATGTGAACTCCCAGGTGCACCACCGGCCCTCCTAGCGTTTTCGTAGTCGAAGCTCCCTCCTCCTTTGTATAACCACTCATGCGCATATAAGCGCGATAACAAGGCCAGATATGCCAAAACGCAAAAGCGAGAGCGACATGTCGCGCAACATCGTCAAAAGGTCGACGGAGAAAGACAAGAGCGATAAGATTTGTGGTGAGAATACAACCGCCAAAGGATTGAACAATGAGAGCTGCGGATGGAGGTAGTGGCTGTAGTTGAGTTGATGGTTTGAGGATGAAAGTGAGAGCGGCGGGAGTTTCGATGAGGGAGTGGGCGAGAAAAGGGGCTGTTGCTGCAGATACCATGGTGAATACTGCGCAAGATGTTGAAGTACTAAAAAAGATTTGCGTTGGTGATGGTATCTTCTGAGGTTACCTGTGCAAAGTTCAAGGTAATCGGGTGTGGTCTTTGTTGAATTGGAAGACTTACTAAGCCTGCGCTTACCCACCGACGACAGATTAAGTGAGTACCGGGGTAGTAGATTAATAAACAATTCAGCATAGAGTTGATGGGTTCTCTAATTGTTCAATACTTATTGAGATTGATTTGCGAAACTCACTGTGTCATGTGTCTAGTCTTGCGTAACTACCAGGCGTGAGGCATCTGTTAGTCAACTCTACTTCAAAAGCTGCCAATGGGTAAAATATAGCCATTTGTTCCTAATATTATACTATCAACTGCTAGATACTCCTTCTAGCATTCTCTCGCAAAGTTGGCATGTATCAAGGCCAATTTGGTAATAAAAAAAAAGGGTATTATGTTTATATATCAGAATCGTCCAACTTTTCACTATGTATCGCTAATACATCTCCTTGAATTGTGGGAAAACGGTGTTGTCGATCCCAAACATGCCATTCTGTGCCTCAGACACATCATTGTTGGAGCCTTGCCCTTGCCCGTCATTCTCGTTGTATTGAAAGCCATTCAAGCCCACGTATCCTTCAAACATACGAGACATCTCGGCCTGAATACGGGACCCGTTCTGAGCCATAGAATCTGGTGTTGCTGTTGACGATTGTTGACCTGGTACTGAGGGTTTTCGGAACGTTTGCTGTTGATCCATATGTCCTCGTGCGAGCCCGATCATTCCTAACGCAGCAGTTGATTGTGGATCATCCTCAGGGTTCAGTCCAAACCTGGGTGCAACGTCTTTGAGCGATCGAATCGTTCGCCACAGTCGCTGTGAGGCCCAACTCTTGGCTGATAGGTCCTTAACTAGTTCTAGGGCCATATAGAACTCCTCACGGCAATTAGCACTGAATCGTACTGGGGCGTGAACGGAAGCGAGGAAGACGACGGCGATAGCTGATGTAAGGAACTGGTGGTAAAAGACCTGTACACGCCTGTACAGGTTCGTCGTGTTGTTCAAATGACTGAGATAACGGATAGTGTCCTTGGCAATGTCGACAACACGCTCTGACTGTACAGGGTGTGCCACAATGCTTGTGGCGCTATGTAGGACAGGCGTATAAAGCCAGATTCGCATCTAACGATTGTTAGTTTGTGTTCAAAATTATTCACAGTATACCTACTTGATTCAGGCGCAGATATGTCCAGATTCGCAGCCGTTGGAGATTATATGACGGTGTTGACGTAATGTGCTTCTCTTTGTCCCAGTTGCGAACTTTGACCTCTTCAGGGATCTGTTCATACCACTGCAATAACTCTTGGTCGACACTTTCTAGCTCCTCGGACCGCACGTCGCGTGCAAGAACCGGACCGAAATGAGCGACCTGTCGCCACACCTTTGCGCCTATACGGGAATAGGTGATCATGGCGACGAGATATGGGTATTCCTCCTATAGTCTTATTAGCCAACTTGCCATATGTGGCATGGATCCGACACTAACAGGGAACGGAAGAAGTGTATCGATCTCCTCATCTTGAACGACGAAAGGAAGTCCAGTCGCAAAAGCCCACCTTCGGTCAAGAACATAGGCAGACCAAAAGCTGACTAGAGCGTTCTTTCGCTCCTCTTCGTCCCGAATCCTCATCAGGCCTGTTCTCTGGTTAATACCAAGCTCCAAGCATAATCTGGCAACATGTCCCATAACGCGCCACGCCAGAACTTCATCGTTGGATAGGAATCGATAGCCAGCAACGAGGGCCAGTATCGGTATGGTTCCAACATCGGCGGCTTCGGCCATGAGTTTTCGATTAAGTACTGTTTCCATACTGTCGAACAAGCGGATGGCCTTGTCGCTATGCCCATGTCCCTCGACTACTAATGCACAGCACATGATTATCTTGAGCTGTAGGGTCTTGTCGTCGTTGATGAGTTCCCTGGGATTTTGTTGCCGAACGGATTCAAGGAAAGTTGCCATGCTCTTGGCGTGAGAAATGACACTTTGAATGTTTAGCACCGGATACATAATGCCTATTTCCTCCTCGTGCAGGCGGCAGAGACGAACCATCTCGTCCTTGTCAAATTCGTGGAGAGGATCCATTGGGCGCATGGACATTGCACCCGGCCCTTCGTTCATATGTTGGTCGTCATCAGAGATGCCTTTGTAACCCATGTTGTTGATGGTGTTATTGGCAACATCCAAGCTAAATGCCATGCTTGTAGGGCCACGGAAAGAACCATACTTCGAACCATCATGGCGGTTATATGATGCAGAACTGTGGGAAGGTGATGGAGCAATCGTCGATGCACCATGGCTATGGGTCATTGCTCGGTCACCGATTGAAGGGAAACGAGATGGTTCGGATTGTATGGTCTTGACTGTCTGGTGCAACCAACCGACTTCTTCTTGAAGGCGACCAAGCTGTGCTGTCACCTGCTTGAACTCGTCGGATTCTTTAAAGTTTCCAGAGCAGCAGTTGGGGGCGTAGAGGCAGGCGAGATTAAGATTGCCACACCTTTGACACGGAGTTTCGCCGTTGCACTTTATCTTACGTCTCTTGCATTCATTGCTATAATTCGTTAGTTAAAGTCGTTCCCTTGGTAACGGAAACGAATGTGCCGCTGTGTTACGCGCCAATGGCATCGATAAGCATACGCAGCGAGTGGCTTGTACTGACCAGGCTATTGATATATACTAACATAAGGAAAACCGCGTGTTAGCCAAGTGATCTCGTAGTGTAGTGGGTTTAACGTGTTGACGTATAAACGCAAAGATAGGACAAGGGGAATATGTGTAGGCGACCCAGCAGCTTGGGTCTGTTTATGTGGTGCAACAAGGAAGCCGAGATGTTTGACGTCGCAAGACTCATTACGTTTCGATAGGCGAATGTCATCGAGGGCTGTGCTGATGAACAACGCCCATAGTTCGTCTTGGCCCTCGTCTTGCCATCCGTAAAGGTCATCACATTGGCCCTTGTCTCGTCTGATCTCATCTCTTGGGTATCTGGGACAGGACGTAGACATAGCAAATGAGGAGGACTTACTCTGTTTCTTTTACTTCGTGTCTGCTTCCCAGCATTTCCTTGGCCGTCATCTGTTGACTTCCTCTTATTGTTATTGGAGGCACTCGCACCGTGGGCGGAATTGTCCCCGACAGAGGCGGAACTTGGGCTGGCTTGATTGTCATAAGCAATAGCAGCACCTGCAGACGTTCCCACGGCACTTCCGGGGGTTCGGGCAGGAGTTCCACCTCGTCCGGCGCCGGAGCCGGGACCCAGAGACGGGCTCGAGGTTGGATTCAAAACCGGTACTTGGGCAAGGAATCGCAAGTCGCTTGCTTGTGTCTCAATCTGCTCCATGGTGCCGAAATGGCCATTTACTATGGCTGAATTTTCGACGAGCGGCGAATGAGAATGTGGTGAATGTGAAAAGAGTATTTGTTCGTGCTGCAGGTGAAGATGAGCGTGTTGTGTATTTGGTGTCTGGGGATAGGAATAAGCCTGAGTCTGGAAATGAGTATGAGTTTGAGTCTGAGGGTGAATGTGAGCGCGAACTGCTAATGGTGACGCGAATTGAGCGAAGTGTCCGGGTGTCGAGTCTGGGGCTACAGCGGCTGGAACTTGTCCCCGTACGGCAGAGACGGGGCGCTGTGACCTGCGCCTATGCCAGCGCCAGGTGCCACCGTCGCTAGAGGTATTATTGCCAGGCCCGGGCGTACCAGGATACTGACGGCCTAAAGGTGACTCCACGTGACCAAGATAGTCCCCGATGGCAGGAGCGGAATGTACGTTCCTACTGTGGAAATCGTCGCCTTCACCAACTCGAACTCCTCCCTCATCCACGTCTCCTTCCATCACACCAAAGACGGAATAATAGTCCTCTACCTCAGTCTTCATTCAATGGACTGGGATTGGACTTTTCGCCCGTACTTTGGATTGTTCGCCGAACCAATGCCAAGCTTAGGGCGCTGCCGGTAAAGGAAATCTCAGCCGCACCGAACCACAAAGCCTCTTCTCTTAGACGTTCCGGATCCGCAGGGATTCAATCAAGTCTCGGAGCCGAACCCAATCCAATTCAGTCCAGCCAGACCAGCAGTCGATTATTAAGCTCCTAACACAGCTCCGCGGGTGCCGAACCTCAATTGGTTTTGTTTTTGGCCGATAGTTGACTGATTGTTCAAGGGAAAATGGCGAGTTCCAGTTATGTCGTCGAAGCTGTCATGGTACTTATGCAGGTCTCGTGGTAAATATGCCGATAAGCGTTGACTAAAGTTGCCTTCATCAAATGTTCAGTCGATAGTTCAGTCGATACCGCGAATATCGATTCGGCTTTCGTATAATCCTTTGATATGTTCTTCGCTTGCGATTCGTCGATGGTGGTATAGGACATTCCTTCCACAATCACCCAGGGGAACTCCTTCAACTTAAACAACTGCCCCAAGGCACTGAGCATTTCGACTATCAACTCTCCAGAGCGCCCACGCCCATGCTCTCTGCCTTACATGTGGAGATCGAAGACACCCTCTAGCTTCCCTGGGACGCGGCCCTCCTATCACGCCGCACGCTTAGCTTCACAGTCACAGTCTTGATACTCTCTTGGCGCAAGCTCTTCAGCTGTGCGCTGCCGGTTTCCTTAAGGGGTTATATTACCCTAGCTGCCTGACCAAACGTCAACTGTATATAGCGCGGTCTCGAAGCGAGGAGGCCGGTATCGCACACCACTGAACATTCGCCCGTGCTTCAAAGATACATACTTGGTGCCACCCCCGCTGTTGCATACGTCGGGGATTTCGAAGAAGGGGTGAAACTAAATCGTCACCTCACGAGCTTAAACCCTCGAAGAGCCGGTTTCCATGGAACCATGTGTTTCGATAGCGTTGAAAGATCGCCCGCGGAAAGCCATGTGTGTGAGCTTCGCTTCTCGAATTCAAGCTCCAAGCCTCATCCCCATTGCTGGGCCGCCAAAACGCCATTCGGCGCGCCGTGCACGAGAGCTTAAACCCAGGAAACCACGTTCGTCTCCCATACGACTTGAACCCGGCTCGTGTCACTAGATAGTCCTGTCACCGTCAACGACCTGCGGGAAACTTCACCAACTACCATGCTAGTGTGAGTGGGGACCGCGTTGTCAAATCTGCAAGCCACAGGGAGCTTCTCAAGACGAGTTCCTGTTTCGAGACACTTAGGGATGCTTCCCACTCATTTCTGATTGGGCGTACTATCTTTGCGTCAGTCAGTGGCATTTGAGTTGTCAACCAAGTCACTGGATGGATCGTTTGACTAGTCAGTCCTCATGCTGTTTCTTGGGTCCCATCCCGATAAAGGCATGTTTCAGGGACATAGACGCACAGGCACACAGACACATGGTCAGAGAGCCTTAGCGTTGTCGATGCCACGAGGTGGAACGGTTGATCAATCCGCCCACTTAGCAAATTCAAAGCTGAGAACAATATGGGGCAGAATCCACTCAGATGATCTCCACAGCTCTGGTGATGTAAGTTACATACGGCAAGCCCCGTATTCCTCTTTCGTTATACAACATACTTTACCGGTAATTTGGCAGCCTCCGCGGCAGCTAACCCGTTTCCAGGTTGCTTCTCGCGATGCTACCTCGACCTAATGCACTGATCCTGAATCGTCAACATGAACTGTGAAAATGGTACAGGATGAATGTGTCAAAACTGATAGGTTGGGCTAAAGTCATATTAACAGATTAAGCGACAAAGCTCAAAACTGTGCTTGAGGAATATACCCTACTGGTTAGCGTGTCTATTTTATTGCCGAACTCTCCACCAACCTCGGCATCTGAAATGAAGATACTAATGCGGTCCCTTTGTCAAGCAAGGTATTTCAGCCTCGAGAACCACACGCTTGGGCGATCTTATTCACGTCAGAGTGGAGGATTCTCGGTAACTTACTTTTCATGACTCACAGCGATTCCTCATACAGCTAATACACACTCCCGACTGGGTAAGTCTTTTTGCTAAGCGATGCCAGTACAGCAAGAAACCAAGACAAAGACGTTCTAGACAACTCGGTGTACGTCTGTTGTCATTCGCGCCCTTCTCTCCACGGGACCCTCCTACCCTTCCCCTTACATGCTAACTCACGCTTGATTCTAACCCCGGTCTGCACGGATTTTGATCGCTGGCGTTAAAGTGAGGGCGCGATAAACATGTATCATGAGTTGCCAAGCGATCTTAAGACAAACCCCAACTAATACGCGAACAGACCTCTAAGATCACCAAGATCCTTATTGAACCAATAAACTACCAGTGTTTATGAGCCGGGCCATCCGTTGTTTCTGTCAAACCATGGGGCTCTAGGAATTACAATAAATCAGGTGGTCTGGCCAAGCCAGCAATTTGGATAGATTCGCCCTCGAAATTCCAATAGTGCTCAACCATGGACTGAGGCACGCTCGAAGGTGTCAGTCTTGAATTGGCTCACTATATCCGAAAGCGGGCCTCGCTGAAATCGGCAATATATTCGGCAACAACTGAAACTATCTCTTGGCAACTTAGCAACTTAGGGCACATTGACAGGTTCTTGGGCCCTTGCCAGTCATGACATGTTTTCCTTGAGTATCATTATCCGTCTTTCAGAGTCTGGATTACAGCTCTGACTCGGTTCTTGGCATCGTTGAAAGCCACCAAGTGACCCAACCTGGAATCAATACAGTGTCGAAAACGCAAGGACTGTATCTCTTGTAATAAGCGTACGAATGTACGAAACACCATTATATATACCAACTATATTACTTTCCCCATGTCCAGAAAATTGGACCACTAATGCATTCCGATAATCAAGGCAAGCCACCACGTTCTTTTACCCCATGCTAATCGAGATCTAGATGTTCTAACGACTCAGCAACAAACCTCGCATACTGATCCTGCGACTCATAAGCAGATGCAGAGTTCCGCTCTGCCGGAGACCCGCTGTTCTCGGCGCCCCACTCGTCGCCGTCTCCGGCCTCACTTGGCTCCGATTCGGTTTCGGCTGGAGTCTCTGGCGGTGTTTGCAGGCCGGTCACGGTTGTCCTATGAGCCATGTTTCGCTTCATCATGCACATCTCAACTGTTATTCCCGGGCCAAAAGCGCATCCGACAATGTAGTCGCGCACTCGTCCGTCAGGTGCCATAGCATCCATGTCTTTTGAGCGCAGACGGTCCATTACACTGAAGATTGTGGCAGAACTCGAGTTTCCGTGATTGATGTAAGTGTCGTAGCTTGCTCGCATGTGTTCCGGTGTAATGCCCATGACGTTCTCGGCGCCAGAAAGGATGGACGCACCACCAGGGTGCATGGCCCAGTCGAAATCGGCTGCGTTCTGGTAGTCCGAAGGTAATTGTGGTAGAGAAGCTTTGAGGTCACTGAAAGCTGGCCCGATCGAGGCAGCAGTGAGCTTGGGCACGCGGGGCGTGAGTATGACTTTCCAGCCTGTATCATTGTCAGTATCGTCTTTCAGTCAGTCGAAGTGGTTGAAGCTTACCAGCCGGGTCAACGTCAAAGCCCAAGTCCTCCTCAGTATCAGGGATAGTCCTGTGATCCCAGCCTAGCAGATCATATACAGGTTCAGCGGGTTCACCGATGCCATTGCTCAATACGACGGCACTGCCGCAATCTGAAAACAGGCACGCGCCTATCCTCGTCTGCTGCAGCTCATTGATGCTGTCTAGCTCACTGCGCACCAAAGTGGTGCTGACTTCTAGTGCTACACATAGAACACGCGCGGGCAGTCCCCGTGCTTTATGGCCCAGAGCTAGGTTTGCGCCTGTTCGAAGGGCCGCCAGTCCTCCACTGCAACCTACACCGTGCAACAAGACCTTTTCAACTCCATGTGTTATGCCTAGACCTTTTGCGACATAGTGGTCGAAGCCTGGATTTGCGCTATCGGTACATGTTGTGGCGACTATGTGCGTGATAAATCGCGTATCGATCTTGGCTTCGTCAATAGCCTTGCGAGCGGCTCGAATCGCAAGTGGGACACCGTCGGACTGGAATATGCTGTGGAGCTCTGCTATTGACGGGGCATCTTTCTTGTTCACAGCAGGGTGATCGGGTGTTCCAATAGACGATCGCGAGTCAATGCCAGTGTATCTGTTGATTGTAAGGACTTTTTGCATACTACCCATAATATGGTTAGCAAGCGAGATAAGCAGTCATGGTTTGGAAATTTGACCTACGAAGGCGTATCAGGATAGAATCTCTCGCCAAGGGTATTGAGGCAAGTATAGTCTAGCGAATGAGGCGGATACTCAGCGCCGAGGCCAATGATGGAGAGACCCAGCTCTCCAAATGCGCTCGGAGCTGCCATGACTGAAGCTTTGGTGAAAGTTGTGGCGCTTGTATCCCCAACAGTTTGTGAGGTTGAGACGGGTAGAATAAATGTCAAGTGAGTGGGTGATTCAGCAGTTGCAACGTTATTTCCAGTATGACCAGATGAAATAACGAGGTCGAGCAAAGTCAATTGGAATCCTTACTTGAGGCTCAATAATATGGTTGACGTGTTTGATCGTTGGCAATGTCTGTTATCTCGTTCGTCTTTGTCCGCGTGGGTTCAATCGATGACGCTATCTTGATGCCAGAGCTAGGGGGTAGCTGCAGGACGAATGCAGGGGTGAAGGAAAGGTTGAAGGAGGGGTTAAGTGAATATGAGAGATGTTGATGTGTGTAATACCAGGTTGAGAAAGAATTGGGTAAGAAGAAGAGGACACAATGTCGATGTGGAAGGAGGAATTTGTTTATGGTAACAATGACAGCAACGGCAACGCCAAAGGGGAACAGCTAAGTGCAATAACTCCAAGGCAACCAAAGAAAAGCATGTACCTATGTAACAGTACTGTCTCGGGTATTGTTTGGAGGGGCTGGTGAAGGGGGGAATCCCATGCGATGCTGCTGAGCCAAGATAAAGACAGACAGAAACAAACGACACTTGGTGCTATATAATATGAGCTGCCTATTCGGTTGCTATCATATGATAGCTTTCAATAAACAAGGTTTGACTTATAATTGATAACTATTTATCTATCTGGTTAGTATCTATACGCGTTCATCCAGGCGTAGTTGAAAAGTCCACACAAAATATTCGGATCGTTCTAACCGAACGCGAGAAATCCCCATTTTGGGATGACTTCTACTAATGATCTGTGAAACTAATGCTGAAACTTCGTTGGCTCGTCCCTGGCTAGTAGGCGATCTGGTGCCCTCCATTGCAACGTCATCCCGCTGATGTGGTGGGCTTATGTCAATCCCACCGACGGAGGAATTTGTATGCCGATGGGTTTCCTTTAGTTAGGTAGCTGTTCTAGTGTCTATCTAGATACTGGATTCTTATGTTTGGTGTTGAAAAGGTTGTCGTTTTTGTAACTCGCGAATACGAGGAGCGAAAACATCAGCTGATCATTCCAGACATCAATTGCACTGGTAGACTAAATGCCATGCTGCAACACCAAAACTCGCACAATGACTAGCCCAGTACATAAGACTATTGAGATATATAATACAAAAAGAACCTTTTTAATCGCCGAAACGAACTGGGTGGATTATTAAACAAACAAGTTTCTGTTGTTAATGGGTCGTTCTATTCGTGGTTACATCATGATCTCTTTCCTTCGGAGTCCGTGAAACCGAGACAACTTCTACCCTACAACCAACCTATCAACACTGCTGGTCCAACCATGACCCTTCTTAGCGTCAGTCTTCGAGATGGAGTCATTTTAGCGGTAGTGGTATTTATTATTCTGTACATTTGGGAGAAAACTACTACAAAAATCACTCGCAATGGCGAGCCTCTCAGGTTCGTCGCTCATACAGCTTACCCTATGCTCGCATTATCAGCATCGTTAACTAATCACTCATACAGAAAACCTCCAAACACGCTCCCACTCGTAGGAAACGGAATCATATTTCTTCAACCTCGTCAGAAGCTCTTCTCCTGGTTTCACCGTTGTGAGCGTCTCTATGGCTATGAAACCCTTCATATCACAGTCCCCTCCTTACCGCCAGGTGTAATCGTCAACGATCCTCAAAACCTGGACTTTATCTTTCGCAACGAAGGCGTCTTTGAAAAAGGTGATTTCTTCAAGCAACGATCCTGGGATCTCTTTGGTCATGGCATCATCAACGTTGACGGCGAGTTCTGGCGGCTGCAGCGCAAGGCAGGACTACGGTTCCTCTCTGCAGCGGCTTTGAAGACTTTAACGAATGACAAATTACCAAAGTACCTGGATCAAGCTATAGGTGTTTTAGAAACGAAGACAGACACAAAAGACGTGGTAGATTTGCAGGCTGTGGTTCATGAGGTTACGACGCAGTTGATGGGACGTATGGCGTACAACATGGAGATGCACGCTGACGATGATTTTACTGTTGCTTTCGAGCACGCTTCTGGAGCCACTGCCGAGAGGTTTCAGAACCCATTATGGTTTGTTACTGAGATGTTTACTGGATCTCGAATGCGACGCTCAATCGCGGTTGTCAAAGCTTACGGGAAGCGAATCGTCACAAGTGCTGTGGCTGATCGAAAGGAAGCAGAAGGAAAGACTCAATCTGATGCACCGGGGAGTCTCATACAATCCTTGCTTGATTCCATTGGCGACGAGACTCTGGTGGCAGACTCTGCGCTCAACTATCTCTCAGCTGGGAGAGACACTGTTGCACAGGCCTTGACGTGGACATTATATCTTCTCATGAAGAATCCGCACGTAGCGACCAAGCTGCGTCAATCTGTCGAAAGTCTACAAGACGAAGACAGCGCCAAACCTTGTACTGAGAATGACCCTGAGCTTCTCACACCAGTACGACTACCGTATGTTCTAGCCGTCTTTTACGAATCGCTCCGTCTTCGACCTCCCATACCCTTTGAAATCAAGCAAGCCCAACAAGCAACTACCCTCCCAGACGGGACATTCCTCCCCGCTGGTGCCATCGTGGTCTGGTGCGCTTGGGCGATGGGACGTTCGTACACTACATGGGGTCCAGACGCAGATGATTTCCGACCTGAGCGCTGGCTCACTACATCGCCCACTGGAGACGTGACCGTTGCTCAACGTCCAGCGGCTGAGTTTCCCGTGTTCAACGGCGGACCACGAGTATGTCTGGGAAAGAAGATGGCAGAGCTGGTTGCAGTGCAAACATTGGCGAGATTAGTCCCCCTGTTCGATTTTGAGCCTGCGTTTGAGGGCGAGAGAGTGAGCAAAAGTAGCCTGACTTTGCCTATGGAGGGAGGTTTGCCTGTATATGTGCAGCACCGAACACCCTTGGGTATATCACAGTGAAAAAGAATCATGAGATAGATATATACAACTGAACTTTTATTGACCCCTGGTATCGCTATGCTCTGTGTACGCCTAGTCAAAAGTAATCTTTGATCCCGCAAACGCTGCTGTCTTCTCTGCGTCCTTGGCCTGCTTCCTCGCCGCCCAACTAGGATGCAGCACGCCTTCGTCATCCTTCTTCGGTGGTGGCCTCTTCACCTCAGGCCTGCTCTCCGCGCCGCCACCACCACCCTGCTTAGCAGCAAGAGGATTGCGAATGCCCTTCTTCCAGGGTGTCCGTGGACCATCACCAGGCTCTACAGCACCACGCTTACCGTCCCAGCCAGCATCGCGGCCGCGCTTTGATTCCCAGGCTGGCTTCTGCAGATGCTTGGCCTTGTTGCCGAACTTCTTCTCCCAGATGGCCTGTCGTTGTTTTTGACCGAGGCGCTTTTTGGCAGGCGCGACGTCAACGTCGGAAGCGGACTCGGAGCCCGAGATGTAACCGCCCATGAGTGAGGGTAGGAAAGTCGAGCCGCTGGGTCTGGCGGGTGCTGATGCCTTGTCCTTGCTCTTCTTCTTCTTGGCTGGTGGTGGTGAAGGAGATGCTGAGATGGATAGTTTCTCTTCTTCTTCGTCTGACTCCTCTTCTGATTCTGATCCGGAACCGAGACCGGGCGCTGCATCTGAGCCAGCATCGGAAATGTCGTCGAGGTTAACCTGCTCTTTGCCCTTGAATTGCGCATATTTCTCATGGTTGAAATCGTCATCGTCCTCTGAATCTGAAGATCCACCTAATAAATGATCGTATTTTGACAGAGCCTTTTCCTCGTCCGCTGCGTCCTCGCTATCAACATCCTCAGGTCCTTGAGAATGGTCATCATCGTCATGGTCCGAGAAACCCTCAAATTCTGATTCAGCCTCTTCATTTTCCTTCTCGATCGATGCGCGCACGTCCTCCTTGGCCTTTGGCTTGGGTTCCTCTTCTATCCTGTCGGACGGTTGCTCTTCTTTCTCATCCTTCTTTGATTTTCGCACACGCTTCGCCTTTCCTGGTAGAGGGACATCGAGGGCCTGGCAAAATGTGGTGATGGCGCGAGTGACGGCTTGCTTGACGAGTTCGCGGTTGTAGAGTCCGCTTGTGACGTTGTGCAAAGCGGCTTGTTCTTCGGGTGTGAGTTCAGGCTTAGGAACGCCTGTGCGGATCTCTTGGGGAAGGTTGGGCGATGCGGCGAGGTCTTTGACTTTGAGAATCGACGAGTACAAGTGAGCGCGAGCAGTCTGATGAAGGTCGAGCGACTATAACAATAGGTTAGAACTATATTAAAAAGAATGAAAAAAAAGGAATGCGATAAATGTGGTCAATTTTTACCTTCAGGACAGTTATTTCTCGTTCCAATCTTTCCTTCTTCTCGGGCTCGACTCCATCTTCGTGAAGTCTCTTGCTGTATCGCTGGCGCTCTAGACCCTTTGCGGCTTTGAGTGCCTTGGAAACATCATTACAATGCTTCTCAAGCTTCTCCCCGAGATTGGGTTCTCCGCGCTTTCGTTTGGGCATTGTTGGGTCTTTTTTATGTTGGTTGATGATGGCTTCTGCTGTGTCGCAAAAAGTTCTATGCCGGGGCTGCTACAAAACCTTTAAGTGCGAGAGATAGAGCGATAACTGTACGGACATGTGCTAGGTACGTGTAGTGTTACAGTGCGAAATAAGCCACTAGCTTGATGATAGTTGCTTCACAATATTCACATCGCGATAGTGAGGTTCACTTTGAATGCATGCAGGAGACCTTTCCTGTTTATCATTCTTCAATACAGTAAATCTAGTATCACTCACTGTGTAAATATCCATGTTGTGTTGCCTTGCAGTCGTATTCATTGAGGTATCCTTGTCTAAAATCCTGGATAATCATTAGTTAATACAAGCATATATGATCATGCTCAGTTATGGTATAAAGAAACAAAACATATCATAACGTCTTCTAGTTCGCCATGGCAAAAGTCGAAGGTTTGCCTTGCAATTAAAAGTCTGCTTTGTATCCCCGTCATGTCTCGAAATCTTGAGCTTACACGTCTTCGGACGTCAACCGAGACTAACCCTTTGAGAATATCAATGCTGCTCTTCTTAACATCAAGCTCGAACGCGTGGTGATACGTCATGTTCAGAAATCGATACTATGTCAACATACCCGCGGCAGTGTTCGGTAGTAATATATTAGCTCATCGATCCTTCAAAATTGACATCTTTGCGGTGATTTTAACTTCCGCATGGCAGAGTGGTATTAGTGAAGTGCGTTCTCATCATAACCTCGGGTATAGATAATATAAGTCCTAATTCCAGATTAGCCCTGGATAGAGCCTTTGACATGTTACGCTTGCCGTCACTATAATGCGCACATCAAGTAATGTAATCATCAGGACCCCTGTTTTTCGTGAACCTTTTTGTAAGTTTTGATGCACGTTGCTGCATCTCGCAATCCGAAAGGCTCCCCATGCGGCTCGGTTCGACGAGTTGCCGATTAGTTACCGTGGATAGAGCTACAACGTACAAGAAACCATACAAAACATCAATCAAATCAGTGAAATGTCGTTGGAGAGTGTGGATCTAGACTGCATGGATCGCTGACAAGGGAACAAGAGACTGCATGCTCGCAAGTTGAAGTCCGGAGACCCACTAGACAATTGGTGTTGAGCCAGACAAGCCGGTATTAAGCATGGATTATTAGCATTGAATAATGTTTCGGTTGGGTTAGAGAGAGCAAAAAGAAATACTTATTTTTGTAAGGGGATAAGTCAATGTTTCGCACATCAAAACCCGGTTCATGCTACAACCAAATACTTACTAGCATGTTGGTTATCTGGGACAAAGCTCAAGGGATACGACGTTACAAAATTTACATCTCCGACCAGCTAGACAAGGAGACCCTTTTTAGGTGAGGCATGATTCTTTTTCACTGTGATNNTTTTAGGTGAGGCATGATTCTTGGCATTGCTCTAGACGTAATCGATTGCTACATATTACGGTCGAAACCGGGTGAGTTTTGGCGGAGAAATCTGGGGGCCTTGGTATTAACATATCATGAAGATGGAGTGCTTTTGGGGGATGAGATGGAGTAACCCTGTGAAGAATGGCGATGAGTCCTACGATAGAAACTCCATAGAAAGTTGCGAAGCGTTGATACCCGTTCTTTACCGTGTCATGCCATAACAAGACATGATGAGTATTGGTTTCAAACCCCCAAATACTCTGAACGGCCATTGTTATGATGCCTCAACATGTATCCACCTGTTCGTTATCTAAGCCAAAGGGGCTGTCCAGCAAAATCTAGGACAGGGAGGCATGCAGGACTAAAAACACCGGTGAAGCCACGAGAGATTTAAGGCGGCAACATGTCTTGACAGTCACTGCGAAAAAGAAAAAGAGAAGAAAAACATGTCGCGATTTTGGGGTCAATCTTACAGGGCTGAGCGTCTTTGGGGGTTGGGGTTCATGCCATCATGACAATGCGGCTGATGTCTCAACTCCAAATCTTCTTTTTTTTCTCTCCTCTGTTGGAGACAAGAGACCAGACATTTGTTGAAACCCCAACCCAATTCACATGTTTGGTTCATTATTACCTTGTGATAAGATAGGCCTAGCGGTCGGTCTGCTTATCGGTATGTATTTACAAATGCCCCTCGGAAAAGGAACAAGCTTCCTCGGATTCCTGCGCCGGACTTGTAAGAGCGCACATTACCCTGAGCTATGATGAATTTTCCTGGTTCACACCTGTCTTTTTAGAGACACTACCATGACTAGGTATCTTAGGTTGAGGCTCAGTTTCAGGGCTTAGAGTGAACCCACCATGTTCTGGTTTGATAGGTGTATTTCGTTGTTGAGCGTTTACAGCATGTTGCAGATTACGTTGGAAGAAACGGGCCGCTGTGAACTGCCAGGATATCTATTGTTGGGAAGGGTTGGCTGTCAGAGACAGTTCACATGTGAAGATGAATGCTTTATGTCCAGTCCAAGTCAGCTCTTGGTTACCCATGAGTGAATACATTTGCACAATTTCTCGGTCAAGTTCAACAAAGTTGCACGTTCCTCGGATCAAGTTCCACGGCATCTTCGCAAGTGACGCGGTGAGAGAGAGTCTCATAACCGAGGATATCAGGTATGAACGGCCTAGTGTTGCGGCTTTAATTAGACGATAGCTACTACTCTAGACGCCCGGTGAAGAAGAACATTTCCATTCGTTACGTACAGTAGCATATCCTTGTCTCATCATCTCCAGGACTTCAATGTCCTAGTCTCAAACGACCCTTGTTTGGTTTTCGATGACGACCGGGGGTGAGACGGGAATGCGATTCAAGACTAGCTGGGAATTAGGTGCAGATTATTGAGCAGTTTAGGTGTTGGAGGGCTGTCATGATATAAACAAGTTTTGCGTGAATTTCCTTTACTACTTGACTTGTAATTGATAGAGTACGAACTAGAGAATTGCCTTGAAGTATCTGTGCGAAGACGTTTAATCGAATCAATAGTCAACAGAGACGAATGAAATAGACTCTGTGGAGCTGCAAATCGGTAGCTGTAGTGGAGTCATATTCGGCTCGGCATTGTTAAGGCCTGTATCCACCAACATCCACGGCGAGCCATGCTGACGGTTCAGTTGTTGAGTATCGAATAAAGGCAACACGTATCCAAGCACAATTGACCTGTAAAGTCCTGATTATCGAAAAGTGTCGTCTTGACATCAAATCATGTCAACATATGATGTTGTTGATATCATACGCTACACAGCCAATGAGATGACACCCGTTTATTACCGTCTGTTGCGTCATTGCTAGAGTTCGTTCATCGTCTGGCTCTAAGCAAGACGAAGGCCTAGACCTTGGCTACATGTGATTTGCTACACTGCAACTTACTCGATATTCCACGCCTGGCGTTGCTGCAGCTCCCAGCTCCAGCCATTGAGAAGACGCTTAATTACTTTTGGATAGGTAGGTAAACCAGCCCCTCATTGCCAGCATAAGCAGACCAAAGCTTAAGGTACAGACAGCCACGGCAGCTTTGCAATCAATTCAAGACGTATCAATTCGAGTTGCTTTTCAACAAATACTGGCATTCTATAATTAGCCATTCAACTACTTTGCAAATGCCACAGCTCTCTACTGTCCCAACTCTGGTTACAGCTACCAGCGTAGAAGGAGGGGTTGTCAATCCCGATGCACCAACGACATCACATCTTGAATTGGTTAAGCAACGGGCCAAGGTAGCTTTCAGACTATGGGACTTTGATCATCATGTCATTAACCCGCTTCAATCATTGACGAAAACGCTCCTTCTTCCCCGCATTCTAAACAAAAGCCGATAGCCCGCTGCACACTGTACAACAAAGCTGAACGCGTCGACTCTTTTTACTTACTGTGTTACTGTACAGCTTTGACGGACTAAACCTTGGTATGTGACGTTCTTTCGTGAGTGGCTCAGTGGGCGCCCTTCTCTTCCCTCTCTGGTCGCTGGTGGAGGGTCGTCAGTGGTCGATATCGACGCGCCAGCTTCACAACGCTGAGTTGGATCAACATCACAAGCAGGTCTCGTGCGCTTGATGTAGCAGTAGCAGTAGAAGTAGAAATGGTATCGTTTCGCCTTTCTCTCGGTCGTTCGGAGAGATTCCCCTCTTTCGTTGACCATCTGAAAGAGGTATCAATAGCCCATCCTCTCGTGTTGCTTGCTGCTCTTTAACTCTTTGCCTCCCTCCCACATCCTGCTGCTCTTCCTTCCATCATTTGTATGTGACGCCGATCAGAAAGCCTCTTTTTTGCCCTGCTACAGTACTGAACTGCACTGAAACATTGTTGTTGAGAGACACCCAGAGCTGTTTCCTTGAGATCCCAATATCAACAATTTCTCGAAAACACTTTCTGCTCAACCATCAACAAGTAGCTTCGTTCCCTGTATTGGAGAGCTTCCGTTTCGCCTCTGAGTCTCCATTGTAAGCTCTCTCCTCGGCAGTTGTCTTGGTTCCTCTTTGTCGCTGTATCTAACACTCGACGGTAATTAGTCGCGGAAGCATAGAATACCTTCAGATCCTCGGATATCGATCTCTTTCTTCTGCTTATTCTTTTGGTAAGCTCTTTTCTGCTTCTGTTGATGCTCCATCTCCAGCTGCTGCAAAGCCTAAGACATGGCGGGGAAGGCCCACTGTGCCTGTGCCGCGGGAGGGCCCCCCAGCAGCGGGAATCTACCCCCGCCCCGTTCATGCCTGGCTCTTGTCATCTGTGCACCCCCTCGAGTCCATCTTCAGACACCCCAGGACGATACCTCAATGTCCCCCACGCCAAAGGCACTTCAGGTCCGGGCATCCATTTCCAAGCCAAGCTCAAGCTCAAGCGCTATGTCACTGGCCTGGCCTGGCTTTCGGATGTCTTCGGTTCCTCAAAGATGGCTGTAACCTGAATGTACCGTCGTGGCCGTAGTTGGCCGTGATTGGTACTGTCCTGTATAAGCAGTCATGATATTATAAAGACCTAATCATGCCCACGACTTGCATCTGAAGTTGTACTTACACCAGACCAGCCTCGAACACATTTGCCTACCCATCCTCCTAGACTACGAGAATCGACCTAGTCTTGTTTAGATCGACTTCTCTTCGAACCGAACTCACCTCCACATATTCATCATGAGCCAAACATTCAAGCAAGCAGCTGAATCAGCTCGCTCAAAGGCTCGAGGAGACTCGGCCGCCATTGCCAATGACATCCTGCATACACCTGTCATGAAGGCCGCCCTCCCTTTCATCAACGGAGGCATCAGCGGCATGGTAGCTACCACAGTCATCCAGCCTGTCGACATGGTCAAGGTTCGCATCCAACTCGCTGGCGAGGGAACTGCCACTGGCCCCAAGCCTAGTCCCTTGGCTGTCACTCGACAGATCATCGCGAGTGGAAAGTTCCTTGACCTTTACACAGGTCTATCAGCAGGTCTTCTGCGCCAGGCCGTCTACACCACCGCCCGCTTGGGCATGTTCGACACACTGATGGGAAAACTATCTGCCCGAGCAAAGGCTGAAGGCCAAACTGTCGGTTTCAAGGAGAGAGCCACTGCCGGTCTTACTGCTGGTGGTATTGCTG